>JAQBSW010001839.1:0-119789 GCA_029291075.1 Eudiplozoon nipponicum
AACTGAAAGCAACTTTTCCTCTTCAATCCTCAGAATTAGTGACAAGGTTTATGTAGGAGAGACCAGCAATCCTTTTGATCAAATAAAACAACGTAGGTTGATTGAATAACAGAAAATGTTTTTGACAATTGGTAAATATTGCATACACAGAATGTATATCTATACATTTCTGGTTGAGTGCTTCACGCAAATTAACTAGAACAGCTAATGAAGTTGCCATTTACTAGTCTTATAATGATCTTATCCACGAATTGTACTTCGAAATTCATTATAAGTCTGAAAATATGAACATCATAACTTACAAAATAAGAATGGTCATAAATAGATTCTTAAAACTTATCTTATGGAAACTCTATTTTTATTAAAACTGGGTATAATGTTGCCTACATAAAACTCGGATTAGTTACGAGAAAAAAATTCCAGTGCTTTATTCGATATAAAGCGTAGGTTTTTTATATTTAATGAATACGAATTGTATTATTTCCGGAAATACTTGTGCTAATTTTGATTAAGCAAGTAACTAAACAAACCCTTGTAATGAATAAGATGAATCGTTACATTATTCTTGAACCTAACCTATAATTTTGGGGCAACTCAGAGAATGCGTTAGATTAATTTGTTCTTATTTTATTCATTGATAACTTTGATCATCTCTGGTTATCGACCCTGTGGCCGTAGTGTTCGCCTCGCGAGCATCTGGCTGATATAGCTCATCTGTTAAGGTGTGTTGCCGACTTCCCTGAGTAATATTAAAGAAGAAAAATATGGATTTGTTTACAAATTCTAACGAAAAAGCTTGTCTGAATAACTGTAACTTGTTCATTGTTAAAACGGCCAGCTAGTCAACAAATAACGTGCACCATATTTGAAGTCTGTCACACAAAAATTAAATTGAATACAGAAAACTTCTTGTGATTATTAAATCTATGTACAGTAAACTCTTATGTAATACGCCAATTTTGCGTAGAAATTCTTGAGACCGGTCAAATCTAAATGACAATTTTTTTACTGAGCCGCTGGTTTTGAAACAACTTATAAATAATAAAGATTCCATTTATGATTAATGAAATTTCAAATGCGGACTTCAATCAAAGCTAAAATGATAAATCTATGCCTTTATACATTTTGCGTACAAATTGAGATAACAACTATTCAAAATTGGAAACTGCCAACGGACGAAGTTCGCTGCCACCATTTATAACTTGAGTATTGAGAAAAGTCTGCGCACCACGTTGAAATTGACAATATTTTTAATGATGTTGGTTTGCACTGTTAAACATTCCGCGTTCAAAGTTTCTTTTGGTCAACATATTGATAAATTATTGTGATTCTAGTTTAAATTTATTTCACCCACAATGGTAACTTATATTGCGTGAATTAAATAATGCATCAAGCTTAACAAGGGAAGAGTTGTGTTTTGTTTAATCGGACGAAAACTGTTATAAGAAGCATAGGTACATGCTTTCTTTTAACATGAATTTGTTAACAAAAAGTGGGTCTCATTAAAATGGGATGCGTCAATGCACTCTTATTTTGGATAGAAATTGATGTTAGATTGTTATTCAAATAGAGTTTGCGCAATTTAGATATATAACAGTCCCATTCTTTTCTCCAGTAACACGGTAAATGCCACGTTAGTCAATTTAACGTTGTGAATTGATGATGCCTATGAGTTATCGAAACGCGTCTGTGGTTTTGACTGACGATAGTTTGGTTATAATTTGCTGGTTAGTGAAACATAAGGAATTTGCATTTAATTGAATTGCGCAAACGTGATCTGGGCAATTTTAATCACCACACATACAATTAATAAATGCTTAATTGATTATTTTCGACGAAATGGGCCGAAAGCTGATGCAAAGTTATGCTCATGACCGCCTCGGAATAAAACCGGTGGCATTCCTATCAAGTGCTTTGCATGTGAGATATGCAGAGGTGAGAGACGCTTTTTGATTTAAAAAACATTTTATTTGCTTAACAGGTAATTCTTTAATGTCAGTCGGTCGTAGTGCTCAAGTGATGAAAATGAAAAGTCGAAACCCGTGAGTAGATCTCACTGGCGTCAGTTTTGCAAGGCTTTGCTAATGATTAAATGAACGGACTTGATGCTGAACTGAAATGCATAGATTTGTTCTAGGTATTTGTAACCAAAACTCACTTAACCAATAAATGCTTAATTGGATATTTTATAAATATGTGGCAATAGCTGGAAAAGGGTTATGTTTCCATTGCATAGGAAATCGGTATCGCACAAACCAGTACATTTCGACGTGTTTGAATCTACCAGAAGTGACAGCTGTTAAATGATCTTACATAACATATATATAAAATGCGGTGTGATCCTTGCTAAACAGATTGCCGTCCTGCTTTGATAAGGGTTTTACGGTTTACGGTTTACTGCGGCTGACTTCTTTTGTAGGATAAGCCGGCTCCATTGATTTCATGGAGTTTCTTGGGAATTTGATACAAGTGGTAGGTCGAAACTCATCAGTACCGGCTATTGGCGTCAGGTTTACTATGTTGTGCATCTGGTCAGAAGCATATAACTTCTTGTTTACCTGTAGCTGAGAAACGTGATTTAAATATTTGTAATCTACCCTCGCCCAATCAATAGTTGATTAGTTCTAGTGCATTTGCTTTAGGACTGGTCCTACACTTGTCTCTTTCAATTAAGCTCAGGATAGACATTAGAAGAGAAATCAAATTTATTCCCATAATATTTTTCAATTTTAAATATAAACTAACTAGTTTGTCAGTTTTGAAAATCCAAATATGAACGGTTTGCACTAAATTACTAGAAGCTTAATTAGCGTACATTTCAGATTGGCTTATTTTAAACTGTACTTTAAAATAACCATAAACATATATTTTAGCTGCACATACTTAAGTTAATTCGAATCAATTATTCCTGTTCTGACCTGAAACTAATATACTTTTGGAGCTCCCGTAAAAAGTTCGTAACAGTTATTTTAGCGGTGACCGGCAATATTGAGATATATTATATCAAAGAAAATGCGTATACACTAGTAACACTTGCAGATATCCTAATTCAATGAGAATCGTTAATATGATCTGGGAAAATCATCGCGATAATTGAATTCCGCAATGATACCAAACCTATTCATTATTAATTGCTTTCCAACGAAAGTGAAATTATTTTGCGCATAACAAAAACAGTTTTGTTAGAATTAGATTACGGATCGGTGATGGTAGTATGCTACTTTGAACAGTCCAAATTGTAACATCAGTTAACTTTCTCAACAGAACCCTGCATATAACTGATTTATATTTAAACAGAGTTGTCGAGCTCCAGAAAACAGAAAAAAAGCATGTAAGTTGTACGAAGTTAGCGCATTTCAAAATGGAATTTAGAGACAGTTCTTAAGCAAATTTAATGCAATTGAGTTATACATGTTATAGAAAGTAGTGCATTACCGTCAAAAAATGTCAATAATAAGAAGCTTAACCAAGCACCGATCGCGCTGGTGGTGGTAACAATTCTTTAAATCAGTTTGCCGCCGTGCTCTGATGATAGTAAAGGTAGGGCGAAACGTGTTAATACGCGTGACTGACGTAGATTACCTGCTGTTCGATGATTGGTTAAATATAATGGGATTGGTGTCTACTTTAAGCTCGCATACCTTATTTAATGTTTTTTTTTAAAATATGAAGCTGTTCGTTACAACCGAAGTTATTAAATTTGAATAGGCGGTCGCAATTTCTCGATCGACCACACGGGTAAAACCAAGTTGACTGATCGTTGCAGCTTAAGGAACTTTGTTACTTGTGATGTTGCAGATGCATTCACTATCGTGCAACGTTTTATTAAATCTTCGCGCGTCCAGTTACCAGAAACTGCTTTTAAGGCAATTGTGATAACATAAGTATGTTAGAAATATTTATTTCACATTTAATTGAAAACTTGCAGTCCTATTTGTGTATAAATAGTACGCACGAACTATCGTTTTGTCGGAATTTAGCCTAATATATATTAATGCTTGGAAGTCTTTTATTTTATGTCCTGCATCATACGGATATTTTGATTGTTTTGATTTCAAATATTGTATAAATATATCCCACGAAACTTGCATACTTTGAATTGTTTTTAAACAAGAACATGTGAATTTGGGCTATTTATTTCGTCTATTTAAACATTTATTTTATAGTAGAATTTCTTGTATAATGCGCAAGCCAGTTTCTCAGGGAATGCGCGATTTAAATCAAATTGACGGCGAATTACTGGCCAAGTGTTTTTATCAGTAGAACTCATCAGGAAGTTGCGGACGTATTTTGAAACCGCTTAATTATTTGTTCATTACGAAGTTCACATTGCTGATGTGAAACAATTTGCAATACTCTTTGTTGTGCGTATGTTTATTAGAAGAAGCAACAAACTGCGTCTTCTAATTGAGGGAAGATACACGAAATAACAACTTGAATTTAAAGCCGATTTTAGAATAATATATTCGGCATAAAACAAATTAATTGTATTAAGTAAACGAATAAATATTTAATGCGATAATATTTAATATTATGATTTAAATACCAATAAAAACACAAACTCATTAGAATTTGATTCTATTAAACTTCAAAATAACGTTCATTATTTATTCTTTTTAAATTTCTAGCACGTCAGTTTATTTTACATTTACTTTACGTCAACATACATTATTATTTTTTAATATTAAGTCAGTTATTAGTTTTATTCTACTTTTGCATGACTTTTTCTACAATCCATTCTTATTTAATTTCAATAAATTTGCTTATATTTACACGTATGAAAAATAAGATAAATTATTACAATTTACTTTAAGCATAATTTATTCGTTCTTGGTTAAAATATTTATTATAAATTAATACTTTTCCGCTTTTGCATTATTTAATTTGATTTTATCTAAGTTTATTATAGTTTATTTCCCAAATATAATGTCTTCTATTAAAATTAAAATATTTCTATCATTAGATTATTTTCATTTATATACTTTTCTAATTTTTTGTTAACCGAATTTTCTGAAACTTAAATAGAGCACATATATTTAGCTCATTTTGTCACCTTTTTATTAATTTTACTTATATGTGTATCGCAGTTATCATTAATTATCTTCCGTATCTTATTTTTATTATACATCTTATCCTCTTACATTAATTTAATTAGTTCCACAGTTGTTAATTTATAATGATTTTTTAATATTGCTAAATGTCACAGTAACGCTCATCCATATTGTTAATTTTCCTTAATTTAATTTATTAGACATGCTTAACACTGCATAATAATTATATATATCTATAATATAAGTTATTTTACATTAATATACTTAGCTTTGAATTATTTTCTGTTATTTACTTTACTTTACTTTTAACTTATTTACTTTTATTTAGTTCACTTTATTTTACAATAATTCACCTTAATTTACTTTACTTTTTATATTTCATTCGCATTACTTCGATCGATATTCCGAAAATGAACTCTTGCTAAAAATTTCTCCTTGTGCGTATAATTAAGGAGTATTTCCATTAGAACACTTTTCATTCATAGTACACATGTCTCAAAATTTGATTCATATGTAAGGCTTTTTAGTACCAGATAATATACATTATATCCCTAACCAACGTTTTGTGTCCCAGAACCAATATTAACCTAATGCTACAGAATTTACTGACTGTCATTCATAACCGGATCATTCTAGGAATTTAATTTCTATGTGTGGCCGAGTTTCTATCTCGTTTATTATGCAGTACATTTACTTACCTTGGTGTTTTTGTTTGATTAAATATTTGACTATCAGGTTTCTTCTCACGTTTTCTGTGATAAAAGTTGTTGCGCATTTATGATTTCACGCACAATCACGTGCTGGTGAAAACCATTTTTTTGCCTTAAAAAACAAGCACAATTTCGCTGCAATAATTGCGCATGTGAATGCTGATTTTACTTTGTGTTGTGCGGGAAACGACGTTCTCCTCCTGTTAAGAATTGATTGTATAAAGTGTCTAGGATAGCCATTTGATTTCATATCCGTTTTTGTTCTAAAATATTCATTGTCATTTCAGTTTGGAATAACCGGCCTGTCAATTCTCAACAAAACAGCTGCAAACGTTTAATTATTTATATTTAAAATCCACGAAGTTACTATAATTAGAATAATGTGAAAACTAGGTTGGTTTTTGGAATTTTTTTATATTTAATTTACCTCTATATATCTTAATTTCGTTTTTCCTAGGGCACATACAGAACAAATTATTAGAGTATGACATAAGTAACTGTGCTCAATAAATGTCTAATATTCCTATTAATATAATTGCATAGCGGACAGACTATCGCTAGTCAGTTTGCCATTGGATTATGATGACGATCATAGAAGGTCGAACCGCGTCAGAATATTCTGGTGACCGTATATTTCACTATATTGTTCGACAACTGGTTAAATACAACTTTAATTAACGAATTGTTACCACCACCCGCGCAATCAAAGATACTTTAATTTTGTTACCGATAGCTATTGACGATAGTTGCAAAAACGTTAATTTTCGTATCTGCATAGAAATAGTGCAGCCGATAATTCCAGTCAAGTACTATTTATGCGAGAATACTCAAGATGAGAGTCTATTCGTTCTCTGGGTAGAAATTAGGATCAATGTAATGTATGGCTGATATAAAGTTACTTTGCGCTTTCGAGATTTTTATGAGGATTTATGGTTAGAACGTTTTGTTCACTCATTGAGACATTGTAGAATTTGTCAATATAAGCGACCATATCTGGACAAACCTTTATGTTGTATGCATCAACTCACCATATATTATTCTATAGTAGTGCTAAAAATGACGGGCTGTTCCGCACCAGAAGTAATTAATCGAACCACAGAATAAGGCAGGAGTATATGAGTAGTCTTGCATAAGTTATATGTTTAATTATATGGGTGTGACCTCGCATCCGGAAAAGTTATAATGCGGAAGACAACGTAAGGCATGCAAATAAGTGCACATTCAATAGTGAAATCTAGCCCGGAAGTAAAATTAAACGAGCTATCAATTATTATAAAAGAATTTTTAAAATTGTGAAACTGGATTTACCAAAATTACCGGATCTGCGATTTGACCTCTACAGGCATAATACCAATTGTTTTGTGTCTTGAATATATTTCGGTGGTCATTTGCGGCCACCTTCTTCAATTCACGCATCGTCACGAATTTTAAATAACACTGATCAAATAGACTGGAATAGCTACATACGCATTGCGGTTTAAAAATGCAATAGATTAGCTATTTCAATAAGAGAATCAAGTGAGATATAATCCTGAATGGAGGTTATGGATGTAGTAACTGTAGAATAAACATGAGATCATATATTTTATTAGGCTTTATCTAGTGGTTGAAAGTGTGGATTACATAAATTTTATGTATTAATAAAACCAAGTATAACACCCCGACTTTGCACCTGATTTAAGAAACAGTGGGAGTATGCATGGATCATTTAATTCGCCTCATACTAGTTGCAATTATTTCATTTTCTAAGGTATATTTGCTCTTTTGAATACTGTTTGTTACTTTATAAAAAAACTCTACAATATAAGAATTTATCTCTCCAACACTTTATAGTAAGGGGGTTCCTCTTAATGAAGATCATATAAAGCGTCTATGAAACCTTGTTCAAAAGTACCAACACCCTTGCTGTCTTCCCGTCTCTCTGTTTTTCTCGTACTCTGGGTAGCCTTCGATATTATCCTAATTGAATTCATTAGTTAAACAAGAACATTTGTTATTTGTCTCTTTTTATTTATATATTGACCTTATAATAATAACTATTAAACACTCTATTTCTCCCAATAACCTATTGCACCCAGGATGGTATTTTCAACCGGGAATTCAATATTGCGCACGTTCGGTGTTCTATTCTAAGTGAGTTGGAGAGATTGTGGTTGTCTTTATTATACAAATTAATAATCATACGCGTTTGCAATTAATAAGAGTATTAGGGCTGCAACATCATCGGCAAAGGTGAACTCACAATGTTCCTTATACAGTTATATAAATTCATAAATATATGTTGGTAGTATTCGTATGTATCGGCAATAATTTTTAAATCTTACTGAGTGTATACGAATTTTTTGGCAACAAACAATTAGATGAGATCAACCCTCTGTTTTTGACCAGTCGTTTGCACGGAGAAAAAAAGTTGCTGAAAGTAATAAATAGAATAATGCAATTATGCAATAATACATGTCGCTGATGTATATATATATATATATATATATATATATATATATATATATATATATATATATATGTGTGTGTGTGTGTGTACTTATGTATACAATAGTTTAATCCATAGTAAGGCCTCTTATTTGGCCATAGCCAAACCTGCAGGTGGTATACTTAATAAATTTAACTTGAAATTTTAAAAATAAACTTAAATATATAAGTTATGGACAAGATTATCACAGTTCAACAATTTGTGTATGCCATTTTATTGTGTGTTTATAATTCCTCAAGATGACGCACAGAATGAGGCTTTGAACAATTACCAAGGTGTAAATTGCCTTGATTAGAATGTGTATCTTTTTACACTGTCAACGTGACTTGTGGGAAAGGTATTAATGGTTGCAATATTATAAAACAACTAACGTGTTAGTCTATTTTGGTTGGCTCACGATTTTGAGTAATTAGTAATTCGGTAGAAAAAGGGCGAATAAATTGTTTCATTTGTTTATTTTAGTTCAGATGAGATTTTTGGAAAGTAGGTCGAAAACGGTGAAATACACATAAAATTGTTGAGCTTGTTCCAAACACAACATATGCTTATGCGGTGTATGATCCAGTAATGCGTGCCTGTTTACAAATTATTGCATTTCATTTGCTTTGAGAACATATATTGCTCAGACACTGAGCTGGACAGTTAAACAGGCTATTACGTAATTCCCGTGCAACTGCATATAATAGGCAAAGCATTTTACGCTATAATTTCGATATACGTGTTTCATTCGACAAGAGAATTAATATTGTTTGATCGCCTGTAATAGATTGTTTTTATAAAAAAATGTTCAATAAATAAGATTTTAAAGGCTTTGGCACAAAGAAGGTAAGGGGCTAACGAAGATGCATTTGCTCTATTGATGTTCAAACTTAACTTTATTCTTGGTGTGACACTTCGTCCACCCATTAATAAACTATAAAAGTTGTTAGTATGAGGGGGGATTTTTGGATATTCCATTTTCGAAATACTGTTTTATTCACTTTACCAAAATCTACAGCACAGATGAGCATTCAAGATTATTTTTCTTGACTTTAAAATTGTGAAATTTTCTATATGTTTACTAAAATTTTGTTTAAAACGATTGAGAAAACTTAACCCAGTTTCGATAAAATTTTTATTGATAATAGTTGTCTAGCATTGAGAAATTTTGTGGAAGACAAAAAAATACCGGAATCTGGAATTTTGTTTTAAGATATGCTGGATTGACATTTTATGCTATTTCGTGAGTAAAAGCACAATATAAAAATAAGCTAACATGCAGATCTTTTAATTCTAGTCCATGTTTCTTGCTTTAATATCCATTTAATCATAACGTTTAAATTATGTAAACGAACTTCACGATATATATTTTCTAAGGTTTTTATTTTTCTTCATACCTTCATAACATATTGAAGCTTGACAATCATCATTCTCTTTCGTTCTTCATTATGCAGAAAATAGTTCATATGTTTGGAATTAACTATACCATTATTTTAAATACCATTATAATTTTTAACAACATATTGTTTGCACTAAATTGAGGTCGGCACATTTAGATTTAGGATTCAAAGAGAAAAGTGTACATTTTGTAGATTTTATTTAATGATTAACTTTAAATTTTGATATGCTATATAATTTTAATTGACAATATAAATTTTGGTAAGACCCCAAAATAGTAGCCAAAATTTTTAAAATAATTTTTCTTTCTTTCGATTTTGAAAAAAAGCGTTTGTCAACTCAGACTTAATTGAATGATTTGCGGAAAAAATGTATACTGAACTGAGTAATGAGAATTAAAAATGCATACATATGAAAAATTGCGAATATTAGTTGCAGAGAATGCCTCTACTGGTATCTTTGTGATATAGAGCAAATTTAAAATTTTTCAAATTAATGCTATTAAAAGTTTTGCGAACCCACAAAACAATAACGAACGCTTTATCATAGTTAACTTGTACCTTTTAATTAGCATCAGCTTCGTTAGTTGGTCAAATGTGCTCTTTCTGATGACAGAACTTACCTTTCACTTTACCTTTATATTGCGTTAGTGTAAGAGGTAGTCAAAAAGAACGAAAGAAAAACAAAATTGCTGGAAACATGCTATCAAATAAATTAATGCAATTGATGAAAACACATGAATCTTTACTGTTACTATCATGAATGTCTCGAAATTACAATTATTTATTTATGCATCATAGACAGGTAACTAGAAACTAGTTATTCTGCTTAGTCATATAAGGGCTGTTTAAGTCCAGTAGGCCGCCGTTTATCAGTAGATTTTAGATTGTAATTGTTTTTATCTGTTCGGTGTTTTGAGTTGTATGAAATTCTCCTACAGCACAAAAGTGCAACCATTCTAAAGTAATGTGTCAATAATACACAGACACGATTACAACAAAAGTATGGTAGAGAATTTAAGTTTAGTCAAACTGCAATTTAGCACCTATTAATATATTCTGTGATATCAAAAGATACAAATATTATATATATATATATATATATATATATATATATATATATATATATATATATATATATATAATATTTGTGGTCGATTAGAAAAATGTGAGGGTATAATAAAATAATTTTGCTCAATATATAAATCTGCATTAAGCCGGTATGCTAAATCAATCTTATTGCAACGATTCCTACAGTACTTGAGTTTCAAGGCTTCGCTTAGATATATAAAGTAAACGAAAATCTGCTGTCGATTTTATAAATAATTAAATACGTAAGCAGGTATCTGAAAAATGTAAACATTGCATAAGAAAGAAGATGCCAATCGATAAATAGACTGGTTACGTCATTCTCATTATTTACCTGAATTTCGACATCAGAGATTTGGATTAGAAAACATTAGCTTCAGAGACTTGCAAATTATTCCGAAAAAATACCAATGCTGTTCCATGTACGACATTTTTAGTAAAATACGACATTTATTCATTCTCAATCACTTTCCTCCAGGTGAATCCTCGCCGGTATAGCCTTGATCTATTTATATATGCATATATATATATATATATATATATATATATATATATATATATATATATATATATTCTTTGAAATGCGAGCTTTAATAAAATTCATTGTACCCTTCCTTTGTGCAAAAACAAAAAGAAATTTTATCAGATATAAGAAAATTTTCTTTCTCATGATCTTCTCAAATATCTACTCATGAACATATCTTTATATATAAATTGGAAAGCAAAACAAGATAGAAATATGTGAACAAAGCGAGTGTGAAAATAGAAACCAATCAAATTGCGTGCGTCACATCCAGTTCAAACTCAATGCTTGTACGTGCTCTCTGCTTACATAAATCCGGCTGCAATTTGTTTATCCATAAGGCTTCGTATGTGGCTAGCTCCCTTTGTTTTTGCATTTAGTAATTACTTTGAATGCTACGTCTGGAGAACATACGTGAGATGTTTCGATGATGTGTTGCGCAATAGCAGACGTGTATTCACCATTTGATTTAAAACAGGCGTTCAAGTTGCAATGTTCTCTCATTCGAGTAATTAACTGTCTGGTCGATCGGCCTACGTAAGTTGATCGACAACTTGCGCATGTATATTGGTAAATAATATTTGATATCCACATTAACGACTGTTTCTCTTTGATTGCTGGTAAAGGCAAGTGTGTTACCCTAAATAACACTCGTAGTTTGGCTGCATTAAATGTGCGTGCCAATGCTGCTTCAACTTTCTTTTGTGCCATTCGGGAAACTGCATCCCCCTTAAATGGGATGTTTAGGTAGACGGTTTTCTTTTCTGGCCCATAGTACGTCTGTTTCTGGTTAACTCCCCTTTTAATAATTGATTCAATTAATTGTCTGGGATAGCCATTAGACATTAAATCGTTAATTGCTTTATTATATTCATTTTCTTTAGAATCTTGACTAACTAACCTGTCAATTCTTGAAAAGCAACCACGAACTGTTGATAATTTATATTGAAATGGCACAAAACTGCTGTAATGCAAATACTGTGCAGACTATGTTGGTTTATGGAAAATTGTTCTGTTTAATTTACCATTAGTTTCTTTCTTTAATAGTACATCTAGGAAAGGCAGACAGTCATCTTTCTCGTGCTCTGACGTGAAACCGATATTCTTATGTGCTTTGTTGAAACTTTGAAGCAATGTTCGTGATTGCGACCTGTTTTTAAGTACAAGAAATATATCATCCACGTACCGTATATATTGAGCACATTTACTTATGTCACTCTTTAATGATGTATTTTCTAGGTGCCCTAGAAAAATCTCAGCCAACACTGGAGATAAGGGTCTTCCCATTGCGACACCATCAGTCTGTTTGTAGATGTTTCCATTAAAACGAAATCGTACGTCTTTCGTGCATAATAAGATAAGCTTGCGTAGAGTTTGACCTGGCACCGGCGATGGTAATATATCTTGTTCTACCGCTTTGACTATAATGTCAATGGTTTCATCAATTGGAACATTTGTAAACAAAGACGTAACATCAAAAGATACCATAATCTTGTTTTTAACATTTATATCTTGAATTTTGTTTACAAACTCAAACGAATCGGCAACCGAATGATTACCTAGTAGTTTACGTAATGGTTCAAGTAAACGAACTAGCCATTTAGCTAGTGCATGAAACGGAGAATTTACCATTGATAAAATTGGCCTCATAGGACAACCTCTTTTGTGTGTTTTTGGTAATCCGTACATTATTGGTGTAGATGATCCAACTGGCTTGAGCTTCTGTGCAGTGGCCTCATCAATAAAACCGGCATCTGTCAAAATCTTAATTTCATTTATTACTTTGCGCTCCACCTTGTCTATTTCATCTGATTTATCGTCTAGACGTGTGAATTTTGTATTGTCATTTAACACGATTTCCATCTTTTGTACGTATTCAGATTTGTCCATTATAACTGCGCTCTTTCCTTTATCAGCGCGTAGTATTTTGATGTCTGCATTTCTGCTGATATTTCTAAGTGCATTTAGATGCTGCTTTGTCAACGCATGCTGCTCTGCACATTTAGACGATTTCAGGTGTGAAGCCTGATCAACTAGTGTAGCCATGAACCAATTTTTATAATCAATACTGGTAGGCTCCAAGTCAGCTGTTTGTTCAAATAACAATTCAAATGCTGCCTTTACCAGCAATAAAAGAGAAACAGCCGTTAATGTCGATATAAAATATTATTTATCAATATACATGCGCAAGTTATCGATCAACTTACGTAGGCCGATCGACCAGACGGTTAATTACTCGAATGAGGGAACATTGCAACTTGAACGCCTGTTTTAAATCAAATGGTGAATACACGTCTGCTATTGCGCAACACATCATTGAAACATCGCACGTATGTTCTCCAGACGTAGCATTCACAGTAATTACTAAATGCAAAAACAAAAGGGAGCTAACCACATACGAAGCCTTATGGATAAACAATTGCAGCCGGATTTATGTAAGCGGAAGAAGCAGGAACAATCATTGAGCTTGAACTGGATGTGACGCACGCAATTTGATTGGTTTCTATTTTTCACACTCTCTTTGTTCACATATTTTAATCTTCTTCTGCTTTCCAATTTATATATAAAGATATGTTCATGAGTAGATATTTGAGAAGACCATGAGAAAGAAAATTTTCTTATATCTGATAAAATTTCTTTTTGTTTTTGCACAAAGGAAGGGTACAATGAATATATATATATATCCTAAACCTTGCAATTTTTATAGTATATATGAATATTGGAATAAGTTTTTCTCAATAAAAGTGTTTTCTACGGATGTCTTGACAGAGAATAATTGAGGTTAAATCACAGCCACCAACTTACTCTAATTATTTTTAACGACTGGCTTTAACAAAATTTTTCTTGACTTCACTCAATGTTTGAAAAATTAATTTACCTTTTTATTGATTTTTTAACCATATAGTTTGTTACTAGAGCCAAAATACAACTTTAAAATTTTATTTATGGCCCTATCCAGTAAATTTTGTAATTCACGAATTATTCCTTTGGAAAAATATTACAGATGGTTCGTTATTATGACGGTATTTAAAGTTTAATTTCTTATGACTTAAACATTCCATATTGGTCGCGAGACAAAACGAGGGATAATGAAATCAAAAAAATTAAATAAAGGCAAGAAAAAAACACTAGCGAACTTGGGAATTAATTGCCCTTTGAGAAATAAGAGAATTGGTGGGGTCATGTCCAAACGTTTAGTTAATTTATCGAAAATGGATCTCAAGGAAAACCTAAAACAAATTCTTAATCTTGGAATTAATACTGCGATCCCTATTGATTGCGTACATATGAATGAGATAATTACGGAAACAGTAAAGATTGCCCAGTTCCTCCCAAACAAAGATAAGAGTAGGTTTGAATTGGATGTGTCCAAATCGGTGTTAGAGCATAAAGAGGAAAGAGATGCAAGCAGAGTTATGCTCTGAAACGCTTAAGATCAGAATTATTATCCAATAAAGTAATATGCCTCAAAGCGGATAAAGGTGGTGCAAGGGTACTAATGAACCGGTCAGATTATTAATTGAAAGTGTATGAACAATTAAATAATTACGAAGTTTATAATAAAATAAATATAGATCCATCTGATAAGTTACAAGGACAAGTTAAGACTATAAATAATAGAATGATTGAGTCGAAGGAATTAGAACCAGGACTTGGGAATTCATTAATACAACGTGACACAGTCCCTCCGAGAATTTATGGTCTAGTGAAGATTCATAAACAGGGGAATCCACTTAGATTAATTGTTAATGTACAAAACTCACCAACTTATAGATTGTCTAAATTTCTATGCAACAGAATTAGAAAATATACTTATTTCTTAGATTATACTTTAAAGAATACATATAATTTTATTGACATTATTAGTAGATATAATTTGAATGATAATGATAGAATGGCTAGCCTGGACGTTGTATCGATGTATACTAATGTCCCGGTACAAGCAGCATTAGGATGTGTGAAGCGTTGTTTAACCGAATTCCCAGAGATAATAGAAGTTAGTAAAATGATGTTAAGAAGTATTATGGAAATCTTAAATATTTGTATGTCCTCCACCTACATAGGTTCAGAAATGACTTTTATAAACAAGTTAAAGGTGTCTCTATGGGAAAACCACTATCAGTCCCGGTTGCTAACATTTTTATGCACTATTTTGAAAAAAATTGTTGTTAAAATCTCCTCTCAAGCCAAACTTGTATGTGAGATTCCTGGATGATATGTTTATAATTTGGAATCATGGTAATAATGAGTTAAATAAATTCCTCGAATTAGCCAACCAATTAGGTGAATTAAAGTTTACATTGGAAAAAGAGTATAATGGTGAATTACCCTTTCTGGATGTGAAAATAAAACGGAATCGTTCCAGATTGGAAAGAGATATTTTTAGAAAAGAGACTTATTCAGTTCTTCTTAATTTTTTATCAAAGCACCCATATGGAATGAAAATAGGCATTCTTAAATCCATGATATTAAGGAGTCATAGAACAGTGGATATAGAAAATAGAGAAAAGGAAATGAGGAGATTAAGGGAAATATTAGAACTATACGGCTATCCGTCAAGTATAATAGATAGATTATTAAATGAGATGCTGCTGAGATTTAATAATAACATAATAAAAAAAGTAAAGAAGGAAACAAAACCGGAAAAGCACAAAATTATGGCATTATCTGATTCAAAATTGAGCAGAAAAATTAGAATAGTAGCAGCTAAATAAAATCATAAAACAGTTTTAAGACAATCGCTTACTATAGGCAATAAAAAACCTAACAAAAAGAAAGAATAGAAGCCCTCGAGACATCAGGAGTATATGCGATACCATGCACAGAATGTAATCTCAGGTATAGAGGCGAAACCATGCGATCTATAAAGGTTCGTAGAGGTGAACACATGACAGCCTGCAAATATGGACACATTCAAAGATCAGACCTAGCTAGGCATTCGAAGGAAACGGGTCATGAAATAGCCTGGGAGGGATGTAAAGGCATCGCGTTATTCAACCGCAACAGATTAACTAGACTAATTAGAGAGTCAATAGAAATAAAACCAGGTGAGGTGTAATGAATGTAACATCGGTAGAAAAATCATTGGGCCCAATATTTAATGAAGCATTTTCTACGGTCAGAAAACGTGAGGCTGCGGAACCTGAATTAAGTGAGAACCTAAGTAAAAAACCTCGCTTATAGAAAACTGATTGCGAATGACCTGTACCAATATCAATTCCTATACACTTATCTTTTTCAATAATATGTTCCAGAAGAGGGTATACAGATTTAGCAAGGGTTAGTAGATAGGACATTAGATTAGAGACATTTGACTCACACTGTTGCTTATATTTATATATATGTTTTTATACATATTTATATGTATTTTATATATTTATATAAGGTGTGAATAAATAAATATACAATTTGATTAATTGGTCAAAAAAACAGGAAGAAAAGAGAAAAATAATAATTTATTAGAAATATGAAAACGTATATATATATATATATATATATATATATATATATATATATATATATATATATATGATAAGAGATATTGAACTCATACTGTTGCTTATATTTATATATGTGTTTTTATACATATTGATATGTATTTTATATCTTAATATAAGTTGTGAATAACCTAATAAATAATTATTATTAATGTATATATATATATATATATATATATATTTATATATATATATATATATATATATATATTCAAAAGTTCATCAACATGATATTCTTATCGACTGCCCAAGAATAACAAAATTCAACAACAATCTACTAGTATCCAGCCAAGAACAAACAGGCCCTCAGACTAGAATCAACAAACATACAATCGGATTGGCAACAGACGGAAGTGGAAATAACAGAGGCGCATACTGGGATGACAGAAGTCTGCAAACAAATGTGGAGTGGGCTTTAACACTGCAATCTACACTGGTTGTTACCATGTGAAAACGACAACTTATGCGCAACAAGGTGAAACGATCAACTATACTGGGAAAAATAGCACTTGTATGTACAGTAAACAATGTGCAAAATTATATAATATATATATATATATATATATATATATATATATATATATATATAAATTGGATTAGGGATATTGGACTCACACTGTTGCTTATATTTATATATATGTTTTTATACATATTGACATGTATTTTATATATTGATATAAGGTGTGACTAACGTAATAAATAAATAATAAGAATAGAAAATATTCATGGTTGACAATTACCAATGGTCCTTCTTCAAATATATATATAAAGGTGTTACGATATTATATTTAGATATATATGTATATAGGTATAATGAATTATTTTAGTCATATGAGCAGATATTCTTATGCAATTATTTCTAATAGTTGATTAACTTCACATTGTGCTTATGATTAGTTTTGAAAACCGTTAGATGTCCATACTATCTCTACCTTTCTCTCTTTAATCTTTCACCTAAGCGTCTCTATGACATTCACTCTCCTTCCATCTAAGTAAGTTGCTGCTCCATATTTGAACTAATTTATTATTATGTGCGCAATACCTCGTACACCATTGTATACATTAGAGTTCCCGGCTTTTAATAAAATACAGTATATGATAGTCTAGGTTTTGGTTTTATCATTTTTGAATTTTGATTAGCGTGACATAGTAGCAATACAGTTATAACAAATAAGAAAAGGTTCGATACTGTCTCTCTCGCCTACAATATTCTGCATACGAGACAAATTATGTATACCGGGAATTTGAGATAGCTGAGGTAAGGATTGGTCTGCTAATTAAAAATAGTTATATATTGAGTTTAGTTACTGAGACAAATTCTATGATTAAAACTAGTATTGAGTCAAATAAATATATAAATAGAATGGTTTTGGAACGAGGTTACCACATTTGCTTAAATCTGCTATTGTGAGTATTGTACTGTGTATAGTTGGCTGAGGATGGTGCTGGAAATTAGGCACCGAAAGGTCGCCAGTAAGCAAAGATGTGATAGAACCGCATTTCCATTGGGACGAATAATAAGTCAACCCGATCGAAGACAAAACAAAATTGGAAATTGTGAGCAATCGGATCTTTGTGAAACTGTCCGTGCAAAGCTACTACCCGCTCATGCAAAACGCGGCATTGGAATATATGAAAGAATTCCATAAAATATCAAAATTTTAGCATGATAAGATATTTTTTCTTTCGAAAACGAGGAATGCTGACAGTATATTACATACATTTAGAAATATTTGCACCACTAATTTAATTATAGTTGCGAATGTAAAGCAATGCAATTTGGTTCCATTGAGCACTAGTCATTTCAAAAAATATATAAAATGTACGAAGGTTTTTCAAAGGCTCAGTCTTCCTGGGTTATGCTAGTGTAGAAAAATGATTATATTCGTTTGGCATAGCGTGTATATTGCGAACAAATACATTTATAAATAATAAATTAAGTGTTTCGCGCTTGTGAATAAGATTTATTTAAAAAAGCGTTGATTATTGTAAAAAAAATATGATGATATTTTAGAAGAGAAATGAGACTAGATGAGTATTGGTGGAACATCAACTCTATAGAATTCTTAAAACATTACACTTGAGCAAATGCTTAATTCATTAAAATAATATATATATATATATATATATATATATATATATATATATATATTGCTTTTAGGATTCAATAAAAATTAAGGTAAAACAAAGCGTTAAATAGAGAAAATTTGAAATTGTTGCATCCATTACATAACAAATAATGCATTATTATAATTCTTCATATCAAATTTTTGAGCATGAATTGAACACCAATCTCTTTTTTTTTTAACCTGTCAAAAATCGAAGCAAAACCACTAGTAGTTAGAAGTGCTAATGCGTTTCGATCTTCCATAATCATCATCAGAGTTTAACGGCAAACTGAAGCGAGGATTAAATCGCAATGCCTATGAGAGTTATGGAAATTCAGTCAAGTACAATGTTAGTTAGACTACTAGAAGTCTGTTTCTAAAATTTTATTTTGCTTTCTCTATATATGCATTGCGGTTTTATCCTCGTTAGTCAGTTTCCCGTCGTACTCTGAGGATGATTATAGAAAGCCGGAACTGTTCAGTGCCTGTGACTGACGGTATTTTTGCTATGTTGTTCTTCACCTAGTTAAATTCAATGTGAATAGTCTTTAAAAGCAATTAATTCCGGTTTCAATCTATGCTAAGCCTTCAAATAATAAGTTATTCCCCGATTCTTATAAGGTAAATTATAACGCGTGGACGAATAGTTTTATATTAATCCCGTTTAATTCTTGTTAATGTTTGTTTGCAAAAGTTAATAGGAAGATTTTATGCTACATGATTATTTAAAGCGCAAGAAGTCTACATGAATAAATATTGACAAAACGTTAACAAAATGTGAAAGATTGAGCTATACAATGTGAATAGTCGCATTTAGGTCAGTGGAGCAAGTTCCAAATCGGCTTAAATTCATGTAGCCTCAAAGAAATCTACGAATATATCTTGCTAACCCTATAAATCTTCTATTTATTTCGATATAATTTGATATATATGCGGATCTCAACGCTTGTGGTCTTGCAAACATTGTACTTGACTGGAAAAGTTGCTGCAAAATAATATATAATACAGATGAAAAATTATTGATTGCACAAGTGGTGGAAACAATACTTTAAATGAATTGGAAAGCTTCAACTAAAAACCAATCCTTCTGAATTTAATTAGTCATTTAACAGCAGAGCAATGCTACCGTCAGTCTAATTTTGCTTTCCATATATATATGCAATGCAGTTTGATCCTCGTTAGTCAGTTTGCCGTCGTACTCTGATGATGATCATGGAAGGTCGAAACGCGTCAGTGCGTTGCGACTGGCGGTAGTTTTGTTATGTTGTTCAACGACTGGTTAAATACAATAGGATTGGTGTTTACTACAAGCCCGCAAACCTGATTTAAAGAATTGATACTACCATCCGCGCAATCTATTATTCTCAATCACATTTGTCTATTTAAAAATCATACATATCAGCGAGCATTTTTTTAAAATAATTCTAGTGGTCTCGAGAATTAACTGAATTTATTTCTGAAAGGCCATACAGTTGTCGATATAATATTTTGTCCTACATGGGTAATGAAGAAACAGAAAATAGATATTAGAACTACAATTTGTACGATGCTAATTGAACACCACTTTGAAGGCTTTTTTGAATTTCAATTTTGAAGGTTGAATTAATCATGGCATGCATTTTCTGTAGTTGTACACATCTATTTCCACATTTAGGTCTCAAATGTGTACTTAGTTTGAAGTGACGTAGTGATTCACGTTTATCAACAAGCGCTTCAGGGCATTTTCATAACAGGATTTACAAACACTTAAGAACACGGGAAGACTCTTTCGGTGTTTACGAAAACGTGCTTTTAAAATGTCACTTAAGATGACACAGTGTGCATTTATATTCACAATTTTTTCTTTGGCCTCATTATTTTTTAACACTAACAACTCTGTTTAATGTCAAATTTAATAGAAGCCACGAATATATATGAAATTTGAAGGTTATGTCTTTGTAATCATTTACTGTTTTAACACGATATAGAATTTAATTAAGATCATTAGACTTAAATAGCGCAACTCCAAAGGTCCTCAAAGTTGTAATGCTCTTACATTTTTTTAAATTTTTGTTGCCACACGAATTTTCTATTCGAAAAAAACAATATTATCCATTTTGAAAAAGAGAAAATAAGTAAAAATTTCATATATATATCTTAAACTTTCTCATCGAATACTCACGAATTTAGACATTTATATATTTTCTAAAAGAAATAATTTATTTGGGCAAAAAAAATAAATGTTTTTGATGCCTTGAAATGTATTAAATTTATTAAATTCAGTTTGCATTTAATTGGGTATGATTGTCAGATGTAAATACAAACTGTCAAAAGTTAAGGATGTATTTCAGCTATACAGTATGACTGAGAATCTACATCGGAGTATCAGACTTTTCAATTATTTTCACGTTATATATTTTTTGTAATTTATAAAGGCCCACTGTTAAGTTGCTTCATATATTGTTATTTCAATATGGATATATTTTGTGTGGTTATTGTTTGGGCGCACCATGAAATAATTCGACTATATTTTCTGAGCCACTGAGTTGATTTAGATTTTTTGCTTGATTTGATCGCACACGTTATAAGTTGTATAATTAGTAAACCGGATTTCCTTTTTGGATTTTTTACAATAGGTATATAGAGTGTACATTGAGTTAATTAACACACCAATTATTACGATATCTAGAATGGCGTAAAGAGTAAGAGAGAGAGAGAAAGAGATAAGATTTACTTTTAATGTTCAAATATGTTAACTTTTCGCTTATATTCTAAAATTTTATTTGTTTTTAAACATCTTTTATTTAATTATTTCGGGAATAAATATTTAATATGGCAATAACATAGTAAGTAATTCGACAAAATGTCAGTTTTTAAATACTATTAGCAACGCAGTTACCTGTTCTTTTCTTCTTCATTATAACTGGGCAGTTTATCTTGCCGGATGGGTTAGACGAGAATGGACCTGTGGTATACTAGATAGACTTTAAAGACGAATTATAGATAAACTTCTGCTGTTTTAGCAAGTCTTGACCAGGCTCGTGAGGAGACAACGTCAGAAACGTGCAACAGTGCTGTTGCAGTTATTGTTATTATTTTTGCACTTAATGGCGACACCGTTAAAAGAGAATTTGGCAAAAACGAGTCGGTTGTCATTGTTTATACGTACAAATAATGACCCGTTCCTGTTTTTGTTGAATCGATGGCTAGGATACAAAGGGCACAGCACGAATCTATTGGTGGATATTGTAAAATGATAACGCAGTATTGATGCAAATAACTGCCTACTAAGTATTGAATTTTAAACCTATTTGAAAAGTAGGCTAGTAATCTATCGGCCCAGAGTTTAGGTGATGCGTCTTTGTTTACTAGAACCTAGCAGCACCATCATCGTGGTTCTTATTGATATGCTGTACTCAGCAAATTGTACCATCCAATGGTCTCACAATTTTAACCAAAATATAAAGTGCGTAAAGGGTGGGATATTGGCACCTGCCTTGAGTTTTCAGAAAATACGAAACAAATGTGCACATGAGATTATACTCTCGGTTTCATGCTGATTTTGTTTTACCCTTCTGTTTCTTTTTGAACTAATCTGTTACTAGCTGCGCAACATTAATTACATAATTTTTTATACATTAGCTCTCCACAACCAATAATATCTAACGATGACATACGTTTGCTTTGTTTCACTTCATCAACAGTTTGATCCTCACAGCATTAAACAGACATTAATTGCACGAGTGGTGGTATCAATTATTTAAACAAGTTTGCGAGCTAAAAATAAAGACCCATTCTATTGTACTGGTGTCAGAACATGTGACTGACAGTAGTTTGGTTATGTTTTTCGACTACTGGTTAAATACACTAGGATTGGTGTTTACTTCAAGCTTGCAAACTTGATTTAAAACATTCCCACAACACGTTGGTTTCAATATATGATTGGTCATAGACTACGATTAAAAATTTCTTCCCTTGTTGGAAATTTATATGCGACGAACTGCATATATCCAAACTTATGCTGATTATGTTTACCTGTGGTGTCAAACATGTAGACGATTAACATAGCCAACTGAGCAAATAAAGCAGTGCTTCCTAGAATATTTCCCCATAATTTATTATTTGGTTTAATCAACAACTTGCCAATATTAATCGTCTATGTGAATGGGCTAAAACCCGTAACTAAATGCACACTTTAAATTACCTGAATCTATGGTCGGTTAGATATGTTATCTTTCAAGAGTATTTATTTTTAATACATGTCTTATGAGAACGAAACCTCTTAAAATTATTTTAAATCCCTGTCATTGCGGATCGTTTATTCAAAATAGCTAAATAAACCTGGAAAGATTGATTTAAATTACTTTACATATCTTCGGCAAAGTAAACAATTTAACTGGTGCCTCCTCTTTACGAAGTCAATGTTGTTCAAATGAGTAGACTATTCATCGAACGTCTCCAAATGCAAGTATGTATTAGGTTTTGCGAACCTTGTTACAAATTAGTTCAGTTGTGACCAGAAGGATAAACCAAAGTATAAACTCATGCACATTCGTTTCGTGCTTACTGGCGACTCATCAGTAGGAGCCGGTATTACACACTTTAACCACTATATATTTGGTAGAAGAATGTGGAATAATAGGACGGTACAATCTCCTAGACGAATGTGTAAACCTGTAATTGTGAAGCTAACATAATCTAAAGTCAACGAAAATACGACTTCAATGCTAACTCACACTATATAATATATATACCGAGTCTGTAAAGGATACTAACACTATGGCTATTGTGTTAGTAACTGATACCTTTTTTGAAATCGATGAGTACCAGATACTAACACTATGGTTTCCTGAGTCGGTACATGATACCAACCTGATGGATATAAATTTATGCTAAAGTTCACCCAAATTGAGAATTACAACAATTTCCGAACACCTGTTACTCCAATTAAACCATACACTCTGGCCTTCATCGATATCAACAAACAGTATTTAAGTCTCCAAATGCAATCCACAAAAATTCGTTGTCTTTTGATCTGTTAGAAATAATTTATAATTTTCGCATATCTAGACCTTGCGGATGCTTATTTTATACTTTAAAAAAATGATAATAGTAAATTTTGTTGTTATGGAGTAAATATATCCTGCTGTTTCATGCATCGTTTTCCAATAAATGTTAAAATACACATAATTCCACCAAAGTAATCTATGAATTAAAATTCAGGATTCACAGGCTGTTTTGAACGATTTGTTTTTGTTAGTGGTCTAACATTTGAACATTTTTAAACAAAAACTTTCTCTTTTATTTTTCTTCAAGAATAGAAACTGGATTATCTACCATTGCCATATAACTTTCTCAATGCTAACTACAGGTGTAGATCTGCATATGTTAGAATAAAAAATATTTTATCATAGATTTATTACTGACAAATAGTAATTTTGTGAGACATAATATTTGTTCAACGTTCTGTAATTTAATTTGCAGTCAGTGTGAAAATGCTAAACCATGCTAAATATATCCGTGAATCATCTAAATTAGCAATTTTATATCGAAGCGTATCAAACGTCTGTGTATTAAACACTTTATAGACCTATAGCTTAAAAATAAACACCTACAAATACAAAATCCAGCTTCAAATCCATTAAATGAAAGTATCAAAGCAAACATGTTCGGATTCATGGCTAACGTCATATTCCCTTAGGTTGATTTCAGCTACTATTTAGTAACGTAAGATACCTTAACTAAACTGAGGTACGCTGTTGACAAATTATAACTCCTAGATTTGTCTTCGTTCAGTTTTATTTTCTAGACTATATAGAATATAACGTTTGTATTAACAAAATAATATTGTTTCAAAATTTGTGACGATTAGACAAATAGCGAACACCAATTTATCCATGGTCTATTCAACAACTGGTAAAAAAGTACAACTAAAATAATAAAAAAAACTTTGTTGACTAAACATAATTGTATTTTTAACGGAATACAGTCCTCTTTGTAAGCGTCTGGATTAAATTTAATTTGCGAGGGCATAATTGAATTCCCATTGTGCATTGTGAAGGCCATCACTATAAAATGCAAAATGATTTGCTTAATAAATAGAAATAAGACATTTTGCTGCTTTTGGTGTGTTTTTTCTGCTACATTTTATGTGAAGAATGACGGAGCTCCGAGAATGACCTCTGGAAGTAGAGGTCAAAACGTCAGTACTAGGCATATCAGTTTCCATTCATACTATATCAAATTAAAAGACGCATTGTCATTGAAAGTAAAATAACAACAGAATGTTTAAAGCAATTATAATTAAAATAAATTATTTTTGTATTGGGCGTATCGTTTAAAGTGACAATTATCTTCGCATTGGAGCAGGGGAACATGAAAATTTCAGCATTAACTAAAGGTGTCATTTCATTCCAGCAAGTAATTGTTTGTATGGAGAATTAATATACAGGCAATTTTGCTTTAGGTGGTGCGCGCATAGTAACAAATTATTTCAGTTGTGACCAAAAGGATAAACCAAAGACAGCATGAGAGGAAAATAGAATCTCATGCACATTCGTTTCGTGCTTACTGGAGACTAATCGGTAGGAACCGGTATTACGCACTTTACCAACTATATATTTTTGTGAGGAATTTGGGAAAATAGGACGGTACAATCTCCTATACGAATGTGTAAACCTACAGTACTGAATCTTATATCATATACAGTCTTGGACAATGTAATTTCAAGGACAACGCACTAAATATATTATACATACGAAGACTGTAAAGGGTACCGACACTATGGTTTTTTTGTCAGTACCCGATACCAACATTATGATACCGCAAAGGTACATGGTACTCACACGATTCATTTTAATGTATGCTACATTTCACGAAAATGGCCAATTACAACTATTTTCCGAACTCTTGTTACACCAGGAAATCCATATCGATCAAGGTCTGAGTGTATGTATTCGCTGGAAAAACAGGTGTTCAAAAAAAGTTGTAATTCTCAATTTTGGTGAACTCTAGCATAAATACTTTATATGAAATTAGCTAAACTACGGCAGGTTTAAACATTCAAAATGGAGATTGTATCGTCCTGTTTTCACACATACCTCATCAAAATATATAGTGGGTAAAGGGCGTGATACCGACTATTACTGATGAGTCGGAAATGAGTATGCATTAGATTACGCTTTCGTCCATGCTGTCTTAGGTTTAACCTTTTGGTCTTATTTAAACTAATTTGTTACTACGTGCACAACACATCCAGTTCGTCATATTTCAATTTGTGAGGACAGTTTACCTTTATTATACAGAATAGGTTGTGTATCAACTTTCTTTTTTTGAAGATGATACCGGGCTCAGGTAACGGATATACAGTCCAGACAATGCCTACTTTAGATGTATGCCACTTATTAGACTGACGTCATCCTGGCGCAATAGAATAATCTTTAAGGAAAGACAGTGCGTATAACTTACGGGCCTGCATTTTAAGAAGTAATCTTAATGCAATTGTCCCGGTTATTAAAATCTTTAATCAAGTCATTTGTGTTAGTATCTTCATTTATGATTTTGAAGGTGTCATCAACAGACTTCAGACTTGTGTGGAATATTTTTTTAACGCCTGGATGTTGTCTTGATGTTTCAAGATTGGAAATGTAAATGTCGGGTTGTAGACACGCCAACGGACTGGGGATTCGCTACTTCATCGAATTTCTTCAAATACTGACAATTTAGATTGATTCAGACATCTTTAGTGCACACACAGATGGGTTTGTCTTGGATGACTTTTAGATTTTGAAAATGCTTTGAG
Source organism: Eudiplozoon nipponicum (assembly GCA_029291075.1). Classification (NCBI taxonomy): domain Eukaryota; kingdom Metazoa; phylum Platyhelminthes; class Monogenea; order Mazocraeidea; family Diplozoidae; genus Eudiplozoon; species Eudiplozoon nipponicum. Next base: position 26,624 of record JAQBSW010001839.1, read on the forward strand.
GTTATTATCCACAAATGGACATGCTTAATCGATGGTCTATGCGGCATCAATGCTTGTAAATTGATTTTTAACATGGAGCTAAATAATTTATTCATTACGTTCCTGAAATTTTAGGATTTTAGGTTATTTACAAAGTCATGTTTATCAGGAACGCAAATGTCTGGCATTGTTACTAGTTTTTTAATATCGTTTACTTCTTCCGCCAGTTTATACTCCGGTGCATTGATCATTAGCAGTATTATTCTTAATGGCGGTATGTTGCTGGTTTATTTTTTCCGAGTAGGCGCACATTTGTTTCGCTTGTTTGAGACCACGTATGTTGTCAGCGGTTTCAAAAGTTGTCGCATTCTCGGTTCTTACCGGAAGTGCTTCACAATTCTTTTTAATGGTATTTCATAGTAAACAAATCGGTAATTGCTGATTTGTCTCTATGTACTTGGCATGATTTGACGTTATGCGCGTCACCAGCACCAAATACAATCATTGCAATTCAAAAATACAATAATTCAGGTTTTGCTTGGCATCATTTAGCTAATTTTGTTGTTGTGTGGCAATACTTTCGGTTGTTCTATGGGCTCCCGTTTTATAAAATGGAGGTTCTTGTGTCGTAATTTTAATTGGTCATTGACAGCACATAATTCAGTTTTGAAGTCTTGTGAAATTTCTGAATGACATCGACGTATAGACTCCCAGTGAGGCTTACGTTTTTATCTTCGACGTTTTGCTCTTACGGTTTCGCAATAAGTACAGTTTTTTTCAAATTAATACGATTACTTTCTTTCTAGTTGAAAGGGCCAAACTCGTATAATTGAAATGCAATGCGTCAATTTTTCTGGAAATACGTTTTAAACATACCATAGCATATCCACCCCAAAAAAATTTCCCGGTAATAGAAATCGAACAGTTGATGAGCATAGCAACCAACAGTGAACACAGAAATGAAATATCGACGTTTTAGCAGATAACCAAAGAAAACAACGCAGACAAAACATTACATTAAACCCTGATGCGTGATGCTACATAATAGCATAAAAACATATATAAGCATTCGATGAATAATGCTTTAATAACGTGCAATAAATGACAACTAAGACACATGAGTGTAATTTTCCGGCATCTAACGAATAAGTAATATTATTCCCAATGGAATGACTAGTACGCATATCAAATGGTGATACCTGCCGAAATACCACTTTTGGTAAAATTCCTTCTCTTTTTATACAACATGATTAAAAATGTGTCAAAGAATGTATAGTTTTAAAATTAGCAATATGAAATTAGTTGAACGTTGCGTATAAAATGTTGAATAAACTAACATGCACAAAAATAAAACTGTTAATAGCATTACCATTTGCACAAAAATTTAATTGAAAAGCATAAACTACAATAGTGGCATTACACCGGACCGAGCTTAGACATCTGCAGCCTAAATTATGAACTAAACAATGGCTGAGGCGAAATTAAAACGAAGACCAGGTTTTTAAACTTACCTCGAGGAAAATTAACATCAAAGTACTTTAAGTGAAACAAAACATATAGGCTTATCCGAAGCATTGTTAACAAACATTGTTCATCTACGTCAAGTTAGTTGTCAAGAGGTTTGACTGGTTAAAATCATGCAATCAATCTAGAGTGGAATCGGCTCAGCGTTACGATGTTGTCAATAATCTCGGTTAAGTGCATTTAGAAGGCTATTTCTCACTGCGTCGTCAAATGCTCCAAGTCTGTGTGACTTAAACAATAATTGATTGTGCGGGTGGTGGTAACAACTCTTTAGATCAAGTAAGCGAGCTTCAAGTGAACACCAATTCCATTGTATTTAATATGTTGTCGAACATAATTCGTGCGACTGGCGGGAGTTTTGCTATTTTGGTTCGATGACTGGTTAAATAAAAAATGGGATCTGTGTAACTTTTCGGAAATTGTGACACTTTCGTCGTAGAATGTGGAATGGTGGCATTTTGACGCGTTTCTGTGCAACTTCTGGAAGCATACACAATAGGTATTTAAGGTGAGCAAATTATCTAACTCGCATCGGATATTAGCTTATTGATGATCCACTCCCGCCTCGATGAGCACATTTTCTAAGTTAGAATCTTATACGGGACAGTCCTTACTACATATATATATATATATATATTAAATAATAATTTTCGTTTGATAGTTCAATTTATTAATGCACATTTTGTTATCTTAAAAAGAATTATATTTCTGGATAGTCGTATTTTTCGTCTAGAACTTTATTAAAGTTTGTTTCGGTCCTTCACTTTCACGCACATGCACGTATCTGAGTTTTTATTTTGTTTGGTGCGGGCTTTTTATTCGTGCGTTCCTGGTGTTAGCTCCGTATAGGCACCATATCAGATCATTAGATCCGCATGATGATTTAAGGTACTTGATTGCAAATAAACACACACACACACACACACACACAAAAGGGGTTTCCTAGTCATATTTTTTGTTGGTGATGCTCAATAATCAGTTTTATGTCGCGTCTTACTTTTAAGCTTCTTGTGATTGTAATTTAACATAAAACTTGGAATTTATAAACTCAACTTATTTTTAGATGCGATAAATGTCTCTCTTCTTTGGGAATCGGAATTAAACGAACCACAGCAGATAAAAGGGAGGTCTATCAAAAGATTATAATTACTATTGTGTTCAATTGTAGGCTAAATGAGCCGGCCGCATATATATATATATATATATATATATATATATATATATATATATATACAATATATATATATACATATATATATATATATATATATATGTATATAATTCCAGCGACAGATATCAAACATATTCATTTCAATATCTTGAGTGCAAAAAGGATTTGCGGTGTTTGCCGCTTTATTTTCTGTGTTTCTTGAACATTTAAACGTGCATATTTCATTTATAAAGGACTAATTAGTAATTTATATAACTTAATGTTTAATCTATTAAGATTTGTTCGAATTACGACACGTGTGTATTGGAACTATTATCATGATTTAAATTAAACATACAACCCGCAAAACTCGTTCGTCCTTCTAAATATGCTTTTCAGACTACCTGATCATTATCAGCACGGGACTGCAAAATAAAAAGTACGAATTTATACATTTAAATAAAATACACATGTGTTTAATATTTGTGACAGTTTTTCTTACATACTTAATGTCAACGTGGACTTAACAACGCATAATACAGAAAATTCATTTCGTCAAGTTGTTTATTCAAAGAGTACTCGGCAATATTTCCGCGACTGAGGCTCTATTCGGGATACGTTTGTTTCGGAGTCTTAATCTATTTTTAGGGCCCTGAGAAAGGTTTGGATATTACGTTTAGCGTCAATTCTGGAAAGTACTTTTTACATGGCTTATAACGACGAATACTGCCTCTTTAATGAATTAAATTTTCCATAGTATGTCATGTTTAATTTATAATAACAGCATATATATATGTATATATATAAAAGAATATATAGGTATAAATTGGAAGGCAAAACAAGATAGAAATATGTAAACATAGAGAGTGTGAAAAAACGGAAACCAATCAATTGCGTGCGTCACATCCAATTCAAGCTCAAGTTGTCGATCAACTTACGTAGGCCGATCGACCAGACGGTTAATTACACGAATGCGAAGATATTGTAACTTAAACGCCTCTTTTGAATCAAATGGTGAATACACATCTGCAATTGCGCAACACATCGTCGAAACATCACACTTATGTTCTCCAGACGTAGCATTTAAAATAATCACAAATGCAATAACAAAAGGGGAGCTAGCCATACGAAGCCTTATGGATGAACAAATTGCAGCTGGATTTATGCAAACAGAAGAAGCATGTTCAGGTATTGAGTTTGAACTGCATGTGACGCACGCAATTGATTGGGTTTTTCACACTCTCTATGTTTACATTTTCCTATCTTGTTTTGCCTTCCAATTTTTTATATAAGTATATGCTCATTAGTAGATACTTGAGGAAATAATGAAGCGTTTCTTGTATCTGATTTTATATATATATATATATATATATATATATATATATACATATATATATATATATATATATATATATATATATATATATATAAATTAAACCATTGCGCCCTTTAATTAGTAAAGAATTGTTCATTACATCGTTCCAGAAATTAATATTCTCTTCAATAAGGTGAATCCAATGCAAACGGATTTCTGCGAGCTTTTCTCTCAATAATGTGAGTTTCTACCAGATTTAATCTATTGCTATGTCAATTGAAATTCCACGTGACATTATAGTACAAAAAATTTACGCCTTATCGCAGTAACTTGTAATATTTAACAAAAAAATGACGTTTTTATTGATCGCATCTTTTAAAGCTAATTATGAGTGAATAATAAAAAAATAAAGCTTTTCTTTAACGCTAACTTCCATTTGGCAAATTTCAAATTACTGTAAAATATGGAATTCATGGAATCATATATAATTTTCAAATTGTTACCTTATTTACGTTTAATATTTTATGTTGCAATATATTTTAAGTGATAAACACAACAGAAATAATTTACATTCTAGTAATATATTAAATGTGAATGACAGTACGATCTGTCTGAATTGTTACATTTATATTTACCATTAGTAATTTATATATTAATTAACTATTCAATTGAAAAATATGAAAAGACTATATTATTTTTCCTGCAATGATTAAACTTGGCCATTAATTTTTCGTAGTACACCTAACCAAACAATGTTTATATAAAAAAGAAATATTAATAACTTTAAGCCATTCTAACCTATGATAATAGTTCTTTTCATTTGATTTAGAATAATATCGGCCAACTTTGTGTTTCCTCCGTGTTACATTTCTTGCTGCAGACTGTAGAAGACATGAAGATGACTGTTCGTTTGTAACACCTCCCGTTCATCTCTAAAAGAATCACCAATTCTATCGTATCTCTCTAGGGAGCACAAACTGGTCGTTGAAAGATACCGGTATATTGTTATGCGTCCGTTCTGTTAAGTGTAAAAAGAACTGGGTTGGCGGTTTGCGATACGGTTGCTCAACTTGATTGAAATTATTCCGTCACCATGTCGCAACCAAGTGCGGATGTCTTTTTTGTTAAAAACCTGATTTTGAGGTAATACTAAGTCTGGTAGCAACGACTAAACTTACTCTTTTTCTTCCCACAGCTAATATTGAACATCGTCATTACGCAAAACGGGCTCACGAAAAAAGCGCACGTCTAAATGTATCATAAACGCTGTCGAAGCAACTCCTGTTGCAGTAAACAACGTAGGCCGCATCGCTCGCATTAGGAAGTGTAGGTCATCGTCGATTGCGGTGTTAAAACTCCTGCAAACCCGCGTAATTTTTAGTGAAATGCTCGCAGAGTTAAAACCGCAAAGGAATCTCCTTGTTCAAGAGAGTATTAATTTTACGAACGATAAAATAATCATCTCAACACAAACTGACATGAAATACAGGCTAGTGGAATGAGAGAATGTTGCAACTTAAAAGCCAGTTTTAAGACAATTGCGCAACACATTGTTGAAACTTCACACGTATGTTCTCCAGACGTAGAATTTCAGATGATTACAAAATAAATAAACAGAAAGCTTTTGGCCAAAAACGAAGCTTTATGCTAAACCAACTACAACCGGAATAACGAAAGAACAAATAGCATTTTTGGGCATTGAGCTTGAACTTCCCGTGATGTTCCAATTGATTGGTTGCTCCCTTATTTCACACTCTCTCTAAATTTACATTTTTCTCTTTTGTGGGTTTTCCAATATATATATATATATATATATATATATATATATATATATATATATATAAAGATGTTCATATTTAGATACATTTTACAAATTTTAATAGGTTCAAATTCATGTTTTATGGCATACAGATTAATGCGCTATAAACAGAAGCCTTTATTCATGTTTAATATTTCATCGAACGCATGAAACGAGGTGTTAGACGCCATAGAGAACTTTTTACATATTGTATTCCAATTAATGTGGTTCAAGTTAGTCGGTGCACAAACAAGGAACATAATTTAATCTTAATCATTACACTTCAGGTTGGCATAACAGATGTTGGCCGGTACCATTATGAAAGTCAACAAATTACTTTTAAAATTAGTCTATATAGAATTTATCTCATCGTTTCTCAATAGGCATTTATATTACACAGTTGAACCACTTAAAACAATATAACCTAAGTCGATTCTTATGATTTCACAATATATGATTTATGAATACATTTGTATTTATATTCAATTTTAGGCCCCATAAGTATGTGTTTGTCTTGCTAAAATTCAATATAACTTTCCTTGGTGAAATCAAGTTAAAGAACTCCAAATAAAAGAAAAGCCAATTGAAAAAATAAGTTATTATATAATTTTACATTCAATGCATCTTTTGACGGATTATCAGAGGCGCTGGAATCCAAGACTCTTAAATGGCGTATCCAGGTTCGTGTTCTGTCCGCGGCAAAAATTGTGGACAGTAATTGCAGAATTCTCAATAAGGATAAAACCGGTATACTAGATGAATTAATAATATCAAGGTTGTGATTTTGATCCCACTATCTAAATACATTTGTCGGTAATGAACATGCATTGTTTAATTTATGAAATAAAATTCAACAAGTAGACCGGTTGAGATCTCTTCACGTGCTGTCGAGAATTAGCCGCGAAAATGAGCACAAATCTGGGCACGCCTGCTTTAGAATTTGTTATTCTAACCACAGAGACATCCTTCTGCAGAGTAGCGCAGTGGTTAGTGCAACAGGTTTTGAAGAAGACACACCCAGGTTCGATCCCTCACAGCGGGAAATTCGGGACATAGCGTGAAAAGATTCCAATAAAGACGAAATTGTTCCTCAAGATGTTTTGTTTATTCCACAAGATGCAATTCTTAATTTATACTGACAAATTTTTATATAATTGATTTAGTGTTTGTATCAAGATCGCAACCTTGATTTAAATAATGTGATGGAAGAGATAGGATTTATTCCTCTTTTTCTGTTTAAAGTGGACGCGCGCATGCTGATAATTTGTTAAATTGCCTTATCAGGTTATTCTTTGTTGTCTATACGATTGTATTTGAATTTCTCGTCGTCGGAAGTTTACAGTGCACAAAGTAACGTTCTGTGATTTAAAGATATAATATGAATATTCTTCATACACATTATTATTATGGTTAAATTGTTTGCATAATAAAGCACATAAATTTAATTTCGTAACAGGTAAATTATGTTTCGCACAAATTCTTATTTAATAGTGATCCAGGAGAAATTGATTGTTGAGTAAATTGATACTGGGTCTTATTAATATCTTAATTATTTCTGCTGAAGCTTGATCAACTATGCATAGCAGTTGTTCTCTACAATGCTATCTGATAAAGAATTTTAAATAAATTTAAAGCTACTTAATTTAAAAACTTTAAAAACAGGAAATTCTGCCTAGCAAATTGATACTTGACCACCAAGGTTTTGTTTATCAGCGTACAATATTACTAATAATCAGAATATGCTAAATAATTTATAAACTAGCATAAACAAAGAAATTTGAAAAACTGGAGTAAAATTCAAGACTGAATGCTAATTATAGCATTGCATTTATGGTTCCAGTTATTCATTGCAACAGCTGCGCATACTTTTTCTTCTTCAATATTATTTTTGTAGCGAACGTAGAAACAGTAACAGCAAAAATAATGAGAAAATAGATAATTTTATTTTTGACATCTAAGGTCTAATTTCATATTTAGAATGATAAAAGATGATTCCTGGATTGCGTAATTACGTCATAATTATTTCGTTCCATTCCGTAAACACTGAATTAAGCAGTGAACAAATCATTTTAATGTTGAAGTAGAAGAATCGAAATATAACTTTAAAATTAAAAAAAAATTTTTTTGCGAATTATTAAATAAATTATCAAATTCATTGGTCTATGATTTATTAACGAGAAATTTTTACTTCTTTTATAGGTTACAAAAAAAGAAATGCTCAAAAATAAAATTGTATCCACATGGATATAGCAGTAATAAAATTATATCACAATTTCATTAAAATATGGCTAGAAACGAAAAGCGTTGTGCCGAATCAAGTCAAAACTACAAAAAAGGTGCAAATAATGGTGAAGAATGGTAAAGTAACCGAACCATGAAACAATGATTTAGGCTAAATCCTTTACAGACTTGGTATATATGTATATAACATATATATATATATATATATATATATATATATATATATTATAAGTGAATTACCATTGAAGTCGCATTGTCTAAGACATTAACAAATTTTACTTCACTATTACAGGTTTACACATTCGTCTAGGAGATTGTATCGTTCTATTATTCCACATTCTTCTACCAAATATACAGTAGTTAAAGGGTGTAATACCGGCTCCTAATGATGAGTCGCCAGTAAGCACGAAACGAATGTGCATGAGATTATACTTTCCGTTCATGCTGCCTTTGGTTTATCCTTCTGATCACAACTGAACTAATTTGTTACTAGGTTCGCAACACCTAATAAATATTTTCATTATTTAGACTGACGTCCTAGTTGTGCTATTTTTCTACAAGAAATACTTCCCACAAAGTTAAATTATAACACACACAAAAATCATAATAACTCTCTACTTAACCTAATTTAATAATATTCCCAGTTTACAAGGATCAGTATTTTATCTTTAACTGAGCTGATAATTAAATTGATGATAATGATGAGAAGGTGTAAAATTTGAATAGAAAAAATTTCTAAAAAATGCAGAAAATTATTTAAATCAAGGTTGTGAGATTTAAATAAACACCAATCCCATTGGAATTAACCGGTCGTCCAACAACTTAGTAATGCATATGAAGAGCAAAAATATATTTGCGGCTCTCACCTCTAATAATGTCGCATACATTCTAATCCAGATAAATGTTTCTTATAAATTATGCCTTAAAAATGAAATTACCGACTGCGTTGCAAATTAATGAGGATGCAAATGAAATCCACTAGTACCCAGTTAGAATTTTAATAAAAATCTTATAAGTTTAGTTGTTTAACTAAAATTACTTCGTAAATTATTAATATTTGATAATAAAACTCAAGAAAGACAAAACCACAAAAACGTTCAATTTGTAGAGCTTTCCAAATAAAAACTCAATGGTTGTATGGAAAATAAATTAAAATGAGAAAAGAAATCTCAAGTGGCCAGTAGTTAAATTGAAAACTGGTTACTGGCTCATTCAATTATTTGGTAATCTGCCAAAAAAATTAACTTTATTATGAAAATCTATTCTTTCTTTTTAAAAGGCCTTTCTCTTTAGTCCGAGTGGATATTAAATTTCCATTGCATCTACAACCAAAAAACGTGATTCATTGAAATATTTTTTCTTTAATATGAAGGGAATATCATTGTGAAAAATAAAACTAAATTTGAATTAAATTCCAGAGGTGGTCATTTGGCAATAGCAAAGATGATTAAGTGACTCAATTACAATTGACCTTTTATCAAAATATTACAATATTAGCTGCAAATTTTTTTATTATTTTATAAGTAGTTTACATTAAAAAATAAAAAATATGACAATTACAAAAAGGATGCATTGCAAGAAAAAGTTCAAAAATGAAAAGTTTGTTTGTGTGACAATTAAGTGATAATAAGAAAAACATTAACAGGTGGCAAAATGGCTAATTCAAGTAATTGTGCTCACCTTGTTAATAAATTTGACTTTTAGTAAAACATAAAATGTTAAACTATTAATTTCAACCTATTTCTTTCAAAAGCATTTTGCATCACTAAAATTAAATAATATAAATCCGTCTTATATTCAATGAGAAAAATTATGCATCAAAATTTCTCATTTAAACAATAAATTATGGTCACTGAGGCAATTGAATTAGAATAAGATCGGAATTCAACAGTTTGGCAGTTGCAAATTTCGAAAGTGACTACATGTCTCTTCAATAATTTTGTTTTAGAAAAAAAAATTAAGTGTATTTGCGTTTTGTGCTCATTAAAAGACATTTAGCATCAACAGGGAAGCATAAAATGATTTAAAATATGCACGACCATAAAAAAGTGGCATTGAATTAAATCTATTAAACGGGAAAGGCATTTATGTGTTGAAAATCTGGAAATGGAAAAATAAATTGACGAGTGCAAAGGTAAACATACATTAATTTAGTGGGTAGTGATAACAGTTGTCTAAATAAATATTGTGTGTTTGACATAAATATTAATCACATTACACTGGAAAATGTACATAAATAATAAAACATGGTATTAATATCTGGCTCACGACCTTTATTTATGAAAGAAACAAGTTGTTTTATTGAAAAATTATAGGTATCTTATTTATATATTTTTATATTAACAAAACAACTGAATATTAAACGCCTAGATGCGAAACGTTTTCTTATTTCAAAATGAATTCCAATCACTACGGACAGATATTAAAAATTCGCAAAATATACAAGCGCAAAAATAGATCCATTCATATATTTTCTTTAAGCATTGTGAACTGGCTTTATGGAAAACAAAATATAATGAGTTATGGAATTTAGAGGTGACTTGTTTACAAATTCTTAAATAGGGATAATCCTAGTTTCAATTGTCTTGGGTTATAATTAATAAACCGTGAGTAGTGAATAGTTTCTTTCATCTTACAAAGGCACTTTACATCCAAAATGAAAATTTAATGGAAAACAAAATTGTGCACAACGGGAAATGATCTTTTACAATTATTTATTTGACCAAGAAACCCCGTTAGAAGAACACCAATAGTTGTCAAGATTGATATTTAATAAATGGTAACACGCTTTATCAATAAAGTTGATTAAAAAACTCATATACCTTAGATTGAATTTATTTTCGTACTCTTTATCCCATTAAACATTATTACAGGCGGATATTCATAATCCAATATATGTTAAACCAGAAAGAATATGCCCTGAATGAATCGTTTGGCGAAAAGGTTAAGTGACAAATCAATCATAATGGGAAAATAAATTGAAACGCGGTGAGTTTTCCAAATCCAAAATGGGGACAAGCTTATTCAATAAATATTTATTTCAATGAAAATTAAAATAAGTTCTGCCGAACATTTTTCATTACATCTTTTAAAGACATTTTAAATAATTATTGACGAGTATTAAAAAAATATTAAACCTTTAAAAAAAAGATAAATTAAAATAATTCCTGAAAATACGATAGGACAGTTAGAAAGAAAAATTAATATTGTTGTAAAAGAAAGTCGACCGTTGGGCTGTTGTAAATTGAAAAGAGATACGAGCCTCATCATTTCAATTTTTTAAATTTAATTATTAAATGATTTGCCGCAATTGTACATTCTCATTGGAACGCCATTTAAAACACACTGGATAGATTATAGAATTCTATAAAATCAATTGCAATAGAATAGATAAATTATTCGTTCAAACATGGTAGGACGGTCCCCATAGCGTTTCTATGATAATGTAAAGTAAATCCATATGTTGCATTAGAAAAATTCACAAATGTTTACTGTTTCTCCCATTTTTTTTAAAAATTTACCAATATCGCCACAATTTAGAAGGGATCAATTATTTCGAGCATTATTATAAAAATGACCTAATTGCGAAAGCTTGTTTCAACTCCATGCAGTCTAGAACCAGCAAAAATAACTATAGAGTATATTTCTTAGAACACGAAGTAAATTCCACATTTACAAATAAAGGATAATATGTGATACATATTCGACAGTTCTACAGTTTGGAAAACTAATATTTGTGCAAGCTTTACCAATAAGTCAAATTTTCACAAAAATCATCATAGTTTAGGTGACAATCTTTAATTTTTTTTAAAGAGCCCATAAATATCCCAAGTATTAGATAGCAAAATTTCATTCAGCTTTTGATGAGAAAAAAGATCTCTTTAAATTATTTGCTAAAACAATGAAGGAATATAAATAAACGAATATTGGTGCCAAAAGCGACGATAAAACGTATATTAATTTAAGCTTTTTACTCTGGATATCAACATCAGTCACTTATATATATATATATATATATATATATATATATATATATATATATATATATATATATATATATATATACATATATATATAAACTGAGCATTGTATAATGCTGAAAAGGCAAATTATCCAACAGACAGGCATCGTCATTCTTTTGAAATCTTCACGTACTTAAATGTTGGAATTTATGCTCAGTCTGTCTTTGTTGTTGTGGATTTGACCTCATTTTTCTTGTGCGGGACAATTGATAGCACTCCTAGGCCAGTAAAATCATGAAAACTGTACATTTTCAGGTTTTCCGATTGATGGCCTTGATTGGTGGGTTCTCGTTTGCCCCTTCTTTTTTAAACCTTCCATCAACTGCCTGTCTGAAAATGGCGTTGGAGCAAAGATTTCCACTACTCTGTTCCGATATTTCGAGACCTTATTTCTAGTCTCATCTTCAGGGCTGATACAATACTCACAGGGAAAAACGTATATATAAATGGTTATTTTTATAAGATTTGGGTATATATAATAATAAATAAGTAAATAATAGCCTCAAATAAAAATAATATTTTTTGCTAAATTATAAATATATATATATATATATATATATATATATATATATATATATATATATATATATGTATGTATAGATATGTACATGGTTTTGACACAGATATTTAAATGGAGAAATAAATTTATACAGGATATGAGTTTAAATGTGTATTTGGTTGATATACCATTCGTTAGTGTAGGTTCCGTATTCGGTCTCTTAATATAACATTTGCAAACAGGATGGGATTAGGTAAACTGGAGTATTTAAGGATTACTGCAATATTTAAATCAAAAATTTTGCTGATACTTTTACGCGTCCGGAACGGCAATTAAAAATATAGAGATCATAGATAGGCGTGTATGTCGATCCATAAGGTTTGCTTATAGTTATTCTATAAATGTCATTTTAGTGGAGTGCACATATGTGTATATAGGTTGTAGTGTGCGGGGAGGGTTGACATGGATACGTTTGCGTATACATTTAAGTATTAGAGATTAGGCACGAAGACCGGATATTAGGGAAGACAATAAGAAATACTATAGGAACTAAAAAAAAAATATATAGATCTGTCTTGAATGAGGATACACATTTAACAAAGTTGTTTTCCCTATTGCGTATGTGTCAACCCTGAAGATGAGACAGAAAGTGGGTCTCAGAAAATATTGGAACAAAAAGGTAAAATCTTTCAAGTACTGTCCATATTTTACCAGGCTCAAATTGGACGCATCAAATGACCAATAAAAATTGAATAGTTCATCTATGCATGAATTAATTTATTGTATGGCCAATAATCTATAGTGAGAAATTAAATTGATAAGTTGCCAGATGGCTATTTCAAAAGAGGTGCTTGCCTCATCAATAAATTAGTCTTTTAATAAAAATATTAATATTACATCTGTAAGTCGTTTCAATGTTCTTTTAAACAAAATTCACATAAAAACGAAAATGCCACCACTAGAAATATGATAGAATGAAATAAGTGTTTAAATGAGAACGAACTCTCTGTGGGAAATATTTAAGATAACAGAAATGAAATCGACACCTGGCAAGTTTGTAAATTGAAAAATGAGTGCACGAGTTCTCCCTTCAATAAATCTTTTAAGATTATATCTGCGTGTATTGTTCTTTTGTATATTGACAAGTAATTTCTTACTATTACGAACACATATTTAAAATCCAAGATAGCTCGAACCGGGAAGAACACATTTATTATATTTGTCAAACAAAAAAATTGTATCTTTGTGAAGAATAAATTCTAATTATAATAATATCTAGGGGTAGACAGATTGTTTATTCATAAAAGGGTATAAGCCATATGAATACACTGTAAATTTAGTACAAACTATCAGATGTTTAGCTGTGCAACTTTTCCTGGTTATTTAAAAACTTTTTAAATCGCAAGATTTAAGTAATAAAAGTTCATCCAATTAATAATCGGAAAACATATTTATTGATTTAAAAAAATATGAAATAGCTGTCTGGTACGCAATAAAACGAGATTGATAACAAATAGAGACAGGCGGTTTGTTGACATTTTATAAAACGGTTACGTGTCTTGTCAATAATTTAGAACTCAATTTTTGCCAATTAAGCAATTTTGAGAAATGAATTTGACAAAAAGCCAGGTTTCAAATTATAATGCGTACAAGCCTTGTCCTTAATTTGATCTTTTACATTTAAGCACAAATTTTTTTACTGCGAATGTTTCATTTTTTCGTTTGGAAAGAATTTCTCATCACTACTGCTGGATATTAAAAATCCAAATTATATAGAACCGTGAAATATATGCATTTAAACTTTTTTTCAAACATGAAATGATAGCCTGTGTGGCAAGTAATTGATTACCAGATTGGAAAGCGACAAATGAAATGTTGGCAATATAAATAAATTCGTCTCATATCCATACAATAACCAATTAGATATATAACCAATTAGAAATATACCGGAAATGTATCACTGTCATTATAGCCAAGGGCTGCACATAATATATACAAACCCACAAAGCTAAAGCGGCAAACATGTAAACTGTCAACATTCCAAATAAAGCTGATGAATTTTATACGATAGCGAAAATCAGTCAGTGACTCAGAATGCAATGTATCTGCACAGTTATACACTGATGATGCCAGATGGTAAGCTATTTGTAATTGAAGTACCACACATTCTGATCGGCACAGAAGTCTGATACGCCATAGTCTGTCGCTAAACGAAAACCATCACAGTCCAATTTAGCCGAACTCGCTCGTCGCCACCTAGAAAATCTATATTTACCAGTGGCAGAACACCTCGCCGCAGTAACCAATCTGTTGTTGGTTTCTTCTCAACAAACATTAATAATTTATATACCATTACGAACTATAAGAATTGTGCTGCCTTTCTTTTTTTTTTAAACTAGTAAACTAATCAACTTAAGTCATAAGTTTTGATTGGCTTCAGGTATACATCATCAGTTGCAACAAACAAATTTGTGCTGCTTCGCGTCTAAACAGAAAGTCAGCAAGTCAGCGGGATGCAGATTGGGTCTTTTGCTTTCTGTATAAAACACTAGTGCAGACCACTGAGTTGGTTCTGTACGGATGGGGCGTATTTCCCATTCACACTGCTCAATCACCAGTAAGCAAGAAACGCTTGTGTCTATGAGATTATAGATTTTACTCACGCTGAAATTTGTGTATAACTCGGCTAATATTTGAACTATCTCTCTGCATGTTAGGCAATTTCTAATAAACAAATGCATCTCTATAAGTACACCGCAATAAAGAATAGATAATCATTGGATATTTTTTTTAAATATCTGGGTCTCATTTTGTGGAAAATAATCCACGACCAGGTAGTTTGTCAGTTTCCAAAATCAAGATGAGTATGGCTTTTCATAAAATTATTCATAGATTTGATTGGAATCCTTTTTCCCTTTTAAAGATTCATTTCAAATTATTACTTTTAGAAAACAAAAATATCTAAAGATCTACAAATAGAAAATAAATTAATTTCAATTTATCGCTCAAACAGACAATGACTGTGGTTGAAGTAAATAAATATCAATTTAATAGGAAGCACATAGTTGGTAATTTAGCAAATTCAAAATGAGTACGCGCCTAATCAACGTATTTGTATTTTCGCAAAAATATAAAACGTTAAGCTGCAATTTTTAAATGGTTAAAAGCTATTTGATATAATTACAGGCCGATATTACAGACGCGTAATATTTAAAAACATAACCAGGTGATTGGAAATGTTTCGATCGAGCAGCTGTACATATGTCACATCAATAATACGAAAAACAATCGACAAGTGTAACTTCGTAAAATTCATTAAGGGTAGCGTGCTACATTAATAAATTTGTCATTTAATAAAGATATTAAAATATTGGCTGCGAAAAATTTTGTTATTTTTTAAAGCGTAGTTCAAATCAATTTGAGCATATATTTGAAATCTATAGAAGAAAAAGCCAGCAAAATTAACCATTGTATTTATTCTATTAATTACAAAATCAAGGTTGCGATATTCAAATAAACACCTTTTTTATTATGAATATCAATTTGTCAGTAAAAACAAAGAAATGTATAATGTAGAAAAGGAAATTCATCCAGTAGACCCGTTTCAAAAAGGAAAAGAGGTGTGTTGCAAATATGCGTTAATGCGGAAATAACCTCACGTTTCGCTAGTTAGGTAATTCAAATTTGATGTGGGCATCATTATTAAATTGGCCATTAGTAAAATATTGAAATGTTAGCGCGAATCATTGCTCTGTCATTTAAAAGGCATTTTCCTCACATTGGTTAGATAATATAAATCCATAAAAGGTAAACCCGAAAAAAAACGTCTATTCAAATTATTAATTTTATGTGGGAAGATATGACTTTTGTAGTGATATAATGATAGTACAAAGGTAAATCGACTGTTTTGGGGTTGGCAAATTGACAGATTTCAACGTATTCCATCAAACTGGGTTGGTTTAACGACAAAATTTCTCCCGTGGAGTACTTTGTCACAATTTATAAAGCGGGAAATGTATCTGAAATAAAAATAATCGAACGGACGATTCATAGGTAATCGTAGTCAAATTGATAGAGTAGAATGGGTTGTTAGACACGTCAAATCTACCTCGAAATACGCTCAGACAATTAAAGTTTAGAAATCATAGCCCAAGTACCGACGTGTTGACGTGAAAGGAAATTAAAGAATTTCAACATATATGATTTTAGCCAAAAATATATGTTTAAAATAAAAAAATTTCTATGTTTATAAGGGATTACTCAACAAAGTGGCATTCGAGTAAGGTAATAATAAGGCGAGAAAAATAGTGTTTTAGCCGTATTTTAAAATTTCCTGATAATTATCTACATTAATTAACTGATTTGAACAAATTTTTTACATATTCACTTATTATTTATCTCCAAATCCAACAGAATTGCAAATGATCTGTTTAATAAAGAATACACGGATATGCTTATAACATGATAGAAAACAATCAAAACCGACATGTTTCGCAAAATAAGCACCAAACGTAAACAAAAAGTAATTTAAGTTGATGAAATCACATATTCTACTAGAAAGTTTAAAAATAGAATGATGAAAATTGATACACCAAGTAACGAATTCCACACATGTGCAGAAATTACCTAATAATCTATGATGCTTCGGGATTTTACTTTTAGATATAAAGATAGAAAGTAGACTAAATCCCCAAAGAATATATACCGTGTTTTTTGGCCCTTATATTTCTGCATGACAAGCTTAACTTTGTGTATTTTGGGTTATATAGTCTGGATTTACACAATTCACAACATAAATTAATGGCGACGACAGCGAATATGGCCCTTTATAATGAGTTTTCATCCCCAATAGATATTTCAAAAAATCAAAAATTTCACCAATTTGGATTTAAATAACTCTATTGCATTTCATTGTGTAGAATTTGCAATAAAATTAAAAACCAAACGTTTTCGAAGATAATAAATGCATGATAAACAACCCGACTTTGTTCTCTATAGTAGGTTTAGTACGTTTACTGTGTGCCCATTATGAACTATATGCTTATAAATTCCAAATTTTGTGTATTTGTGATTTTAAAAAAATCCTTCTCTGCATTTAATTTTGATGGATAATATCTACACATTTTGTTTCCTTTTCTGTTACCTATAAGCTACTGCATATATATTTAAGTTTGTTAGGTGATAACAATTTTGTGGAATTTATCAAATGATTTCACAATTATTCAAGATTATTTGTGTGCCCAAATTAGTGTTACTTTCTTATTTCAACAGTTTGCCTGAGTCATTTAGTTTAATTCACATGCAATTAAAGATAGTGTGTTGTGCTTAAATTACTATTAAAGCAAGACGTAAAAAAATTTCCTACCATACAATGATAGGATAGTGGGTAATGTAGGCATAAAACGATAACACCAATTATTTTTCAGAAATCAATCTTGATCAATAATATAAGTTAGCATAAAGCTAAGAGTTGCATCCAATGCCTTGCGTGAAGCAGAAGTCAAATCTATTTGAAATAAATGCTCATAAGTATAAATCTGGGCAGCGGAAGGTATGGCTACTACTGATGATGCGAAAGCGGTCTATTAAATGAAATTTATGAACATTGTTTATCATGAACACTAGCAAAAATATGCTACTCCCTTTGTTTTCTGGCCAATGTCTATTTTCCGTCAAATAATTTAACAAGTAATTAAAGGACCACCAGCTCAATATCTTAAAACACTTCTAAGCGGATAGATAAATCGAGTGATTGAGAATAACAAAAATTGAGCAACAATTTTAACAATATATATAATCTGTAACACTTCGGTTATGTCTGCCATCAGTATTTCGTACAATATAGATGGACATCAGTTCCTTAGCATCAATGATGTCTTTCGGAGAATACTAGGTTTCTTGGACATCAATCCGCTATACTTATTCAGAAGATATTTGGAATATAGTAAATGGTGATGATAATATTTTAGAAAAAATGACCTAATTTTGGACAATTAAAGTGCACGTTATAAATATAACTTTTTTATATAATTTTAGCCGAAAGTTAGCTAACCTCCAGATTTTATTCTTCCCATCTGGACGAACAGGAAATCAAGTTTTCTTTACTGACAAAGCAAATAAAAATAATCATTTGGGAATTTGAAGTAAACACCAATCACCTTGTATTTAAGGAATTGTTACCACCACCCGCGCAATCAATTATTGTTTAATCATTTGGGAAGTCGTATGAAAATAAACAGCTTAACTGAATGTTACTTTTGTGCACTTTAGATTCATTGAATTATTTTTTGTTGTTGCTTTATATTTCATTTCTGACCAAGTCTGTATAAAAACAAATATTAAATAACCACAAGTCGATTTAAGCAGAGGTTGTAGCTGAAGTTTTATCAATACTTTCATCGCTAATTAACAATTTGATGTTTTTCTGATTTGCATAACCAAATGTGTCCTATTTAATTAACATCAAAATCACAGTCAGTAGTAATTAGAGTTGTGCTGCTGTGTTATACGTCGCAGGCAATAACAGACAAGAGAGTTTTAGTCATTTCACGAAAAAGCGTAAACCGTGCGTGAATTGAAATTGTTTACCGTCACCGGTCAGTCATCAAACCTGCATTAGTTTATATTAAAAAATAACATGCTACGTGATGCGCTGTGCAACACATTCCATTATAATTCAGCCAGTGACTGTACTAAAAACACTGTCAAAGCCGATATGGGGAAATGGAAATTTTGCTTAATTTATTTAAGGGTTGATTATGCTATGACCTCAGAATTCATTAATTAATTTTGTAACTTGAATGATGTCACAACCTAGAAGATACATAAATAGCTAAGAAAATCCATCAAATAAAAGACGCTTTTATTTCAGTTAGATAAAATCTATCTAACAGAAAATCTATCGAGTATTGGAATCAATTTTCATGGAAATCGGACGAGAGGATTTTTGCCATTTATGTTAAAATAAATTTGAAGCTTCCCAGATCTCATTCGAACATGAACGCCTGCTACCTACATATTAAACACAATTTCCTGAAAAAAAGCAAATTACCATCTGCTATTTACATTTGACATCTTGCCTATTCGAATAAGTAATATTGAAATCGAATATTGTTGCATAATGCGATTTTATAAGCATAATTTGAACCAGTCAATATTGCTTGATAATATAACCAATTCAATCAACTATGCAATGGTCAACCTCTTCTTTGATTACACCAGCATTCTCCGTGCTCAACATTGCCTGTAGTAATAACTATTTTGCATCACAAGTCGTCCGAATATTTCACTATATATATATATATATATATGATGTCTATTCCTTTTTAATTAAACAGTATTCTCTTATAATTAGAAAACACATCAAAAAAGTGGATAAAGGCTATTTTATTTCTTGAATATTTATTATCTTATATCATAATATTTATACATTTTGTGTTTTCATTTGATTATGCTAGTGGTAACAAATCTGACTCGTTTTTACTGCTGTTACACTACTGCGCATACACACTCACCAACTAGTCAAAAAAAGGAAACAGCAGTAAAAACGAGGCAGATTTGTTACCACTAGCATAATCAAATGAAAACCCAAAATGTATAAATATGTATGATTGTATAAGAGATGATTAGTATTCACGAAATAAATGGCCTTTATCCACTTTGTTATTTGTGTTTTCCTAATTATAAGAATATATATATATATATATATATATATATATATATATATATATATATATATATATATATATATATATAATTAAAATTACATTCCGTGCGTGGCGTAGTCGATAATACTGGAAATTGTAGGGAATTGTAGCTGGCAAAATTTCCAGACGCAGAAATTTGTTCATCTAATGAGTATTCCTCAGTAAAGAAGAAATGGCCTATTCAATGAATTTCGTTTTTTAAATTATGCTAGGTTTCTTCTATACCGACAAATTAATAGTATTATTATAATACATGAAAACCGTTGACTGGGCAGTAAAATTCCAAACCAAAAAGAAAAATACTAACTATAAGTAACATCAGGAGTTTAGGTAACTCCATGTGAAGATTGTAGCCTTACGAATGCTGAAAAAATGTTATGTCCAATCGAGGGAAGAAATGATGAACACATAATTACATTCAAGTATGGATATGCTGCGATCTCTGGTCATGCTTTTCACTCTGTAGGGCAACATAACTTGGATGCTTTTAGATTCAAAACAATGTGTAATTTTAACGTCGAGATTAATTGGATAATCTGTTGAAATTAAATCAAGAAATGATATTATGAATGAAGCAGCTGTGGCAACATCTCTATGTTTGATCTGGAGCGCATAATTAAATAATGGTCGTGAAAAGCGATTGCATTAATCAAATTCGGAGCTAGCTTCATTAAAAGACTAATTATAATTATTTTAAATTAAATTCTATGTAGGTTTTCATGTTTAGAACTGTTTAATTTATTATGTGCAGTACGATCAATCAAAACTTTATTCTTTTATGCCTACTCTTTTGTCAATTTGAACACATATTAACGCACTTTTATATGAAATATCAACCTGTCTTACTGTGCTCATCCTGTCGGTGGGTAATTTTCTTACCTTTCCTGTCATACCTTCACACGCTTCACTTTATATCAAAGTGAAGCGTTTTCTTTACTAATATGTTGATCACCTACAATGGCATGACGCGACTAATGTTGCATTTTTATTACTTTGCCCAATTCATAACTACAGAGGTCACAATTTATTACATATGTTCGCATGGTAAGAATAATACAAAACGTCTGAAGCATTCAAAGCGTAAATTAACGTCCGGACACTGAAGTTCCACTTACATAAATGTGCTTACGTGTGCAATCATACTGCACTAAGTACATACCAATTGTTGTCAAACTTACAAGCAAATAGTCGTTGTGCACCTATAAACCTGTGCTTTCTAACTTAAATTGCATACTTGCATTATATGAATATATTTAAAAAAATTCCTTTCACTAACCTCGGCATTGTTGTATTAAGGGAGTACATGTTTTACATTGCTCCCCCCTACCACTAACACTAAGGTCAACCTTAATTGCATCACTTCACATGGTAAGAATAAAACAATTAGTTCGAAGTGTTCTAAGGCTAAATTCACATTTAGCCAAGTTTAAATCTCACCATTTTTTGTTGTACGCACATGTTTATCTACATTTAACGGATACTATGCAGCTATAGATACACACACACACACACCTGTACACGACGCATGAATATCAAGTAAAACGTCAGTTTGCTACTACAGTATTAACAAATCACGATGACATATATGAAGATTTATAAATTAAATTTAAAACAGGCTTTTCTAGTATGTATTAGGTGTTGCGAACCGAGTAACAAATTAGTCCATTTGTGACCAGAAGGGTAAACCAAAGGCAGCATGATCGGAAAGTATTATCTCATGCACATTCATTTTGTGTTTACTTGCGACTCATCAGTAGGTGCCGGTATTACACCCTTTAACCACTATATATTTGGGTGAGGAATGTGGGAAAATAGGATGGTACAATCTCCTAGACGAATGTGTAAACCTGCAATAGTGAAGCTAACATCATATAAAGTCTACGACAATGCGACTTCAACGCTAACTCACAGTGTATAATATATATACCGAGTCGGTAAAGGAAACTAACACTATGGCTATTGTGTTGGTAACCGATACCAACATTATTGTACCGAAAAGGTACATGGTACTAACACTATGGTTTCCGAGTCGGAACATGGTACCAAAATAATGCATATCAATTTATGCTATAGTTCACCCAATTTAAGATTTACAAAAATTTCTGAACACCTGTTACTCCAGTAAATCCATACACTCTGGCCTTGATCGATATCAGTTATCACATTTCGCGGTAAGCATGACATCATTCAATTCAATATATAACAGTTAAATACTGTTTCTTGCAGAGAACTAATATATATGCAAGTATGTATTAGGTGTTGCGAACCTAGTAACAAATTAGTTCAGTTGTGACCAGAAGGATAAACCAAAGGCAGCGTGAACGGAAAGTATAATCTCATGCACATTCGTTTCGTGCTTACTGGCGACTCATCAGTAGGAGCCGGTATTACGCCCTTTAACCACTATATATTTTGTTCAAGAATGTGGGATAATAGGACGCAACACCTAATACATACTTGCATATACATTAGTTCTCCGCAACAAACAGTATTTAACTGGTATATATTGAAATGAATGATGTCATGCTTACCGCGAAATGTGATAACTGATATCGATCAAGGCCAGAGTGTATGGATTTACTGGAGTAACAGGTGTTCAGATATTGTTGTAATTCTCAATTTGGGTGAACTTTAGCATAAATTTATATCCATCATGTTGGTAATATGTTCCGACTCGGAAGCCATTGTGTTAGTACCATGTACCTCTTCGGTACAATAATGTTGGTATCGGTTACTAACACAATAGCCATAGTGTTAGTATCCTTTACAGATTCGGTATATATATTATATAGTGTGAGTTAGCGTTGAAGTCGCATTGTCGTAGACTTTATATGATGTTAGCTGCACTATTGCAGGTTTACACAATCGTCTAGGAGATTGTACCGTCCTATTATTCCACATTCTTCTACCAAATATATAGTGGTTAAAGAGCGTAATACCGGCTCCTACTGATGAGTCGCCAGTAAGCACGAAACGAATGTGCATGAGATTATACATTCCGTTCATGCTGCCTTTGGTTTATCCTTCTGGTCACAACTGAACTATTTTGTTACTAGGTTCGCAACACCTAATACATAATTGCATATATATTAGTTCTCCGCAAGAAATAGTATTTAACGGCTTTTCCTGTATCATTCTGGAAACTGTGATGATATGTGAACTGTTAGAGAGACTAGAAACAAGGCCCTGAAAAGTTTACCCTGAAAAGCAGTACAGATAATAATACTGTGTTGGTCACAATGCCGATTAAGTATGTTTAGCAGCTAATGTTTCTGCCAGTTGTTCCTTTAGCTAAAGCTTAGTAGGCATCTCTTTATACACAATGTTCTGACAACCCACACGCGTTCTGTCATTATTGAATAGACGCCATGCCACCTCGGAAAGACCTAATGAATTAATGTTTTATGGAAAATATTTATTAGATACATTCTGTCATTGTATACTAAACATCACATTTCCTCAAAGACAGGGTTTTAACTTCTTTAAATCAAGTTTGCGAGCCTGAAGTAAACACCAATCCCATTTAATTTAACCAGTCGTTGACCAGTTAAATAAAATGGGATTGGGTTTTACTTCAAGCCTGCAAACTTTATTTTAAAAAATTGTTGCCACCATCCGTGCAATCAATTTTACTTGCTGGAAACTCGTCTGTTACTTTAACAATAATTGATTGCGCGGGTGGTGGTAACAATTCTTTAAATCAAGTTTGCGAGCTTGAAGTAAACACCAATCCCATTGTATTTAACCAGTCATCGAACAACATAACAAAACTACCGCCAGCCGCAACGCACTGACGCGTTTCGACCTTCCATGATCATCATCAGAGTACGACGGCAAACTGACTATCAAGGATCAAACCGCATTGAATATATATGGAATTCAAATTTAGATATGCGGCTTTCACCTCTAGCAGTCTTGCATACATTGAACTTGACTGGAAATGTCGGCTGCAAAATTTCTATGCAGCCACGAACATTAATTTTTTTGCAGCTTTCGCCACATATACATATATAGACAATAAAATTTAACAATAATTGATTGCGCGGGTGGTGGTAACAATTCTTTAAATCAAGTTTGCGAGCTTGAAGTAAACACCAACCCCTTTGTATTTAACCAGTCTTCGAACAACATAACAAAAGTACCGCCAGCCGCAACGCACTGACGCGTTTCGACCTTCCATGATCATCATCAGAGTACGACGGCAAACTGACTATCGAGGATCAAACCGCATTGAATATATATGGAAATCAAATTTAGATATGCGGCTCTCACCTCTAGCAGTCTTGCATACACTGAACTTGACTGGAAATGTCGGCTGCACAATTTCTATGCAGTCACGAACATTAATTTTTTTTGCAGCTTTCGCCACATATACATATATTACTGTTACTTGTCAGAATTTGATGAAACTAGAATTCGAACTTGGATTATTTAGCCTGAATGTCTTGCAATCATCCAACCAACTGTTCTTGTTGCAAACTAAACCCACTTTTCAACTATACCCCAATATCAGTTTTTCGTTAGACTTTCAATCCGGCAACAGATACTTAGCGTCTATTTTGACATGAATTACTAATCTTAAACACATAACTTTTGTGATAATTGAACGGATATCGTTATCCGAAATATATATTAAATTTAATTGATGATTTGTAGCAGTAAATCGACTATAATTATTCGTTGTCTTTACAACTTAGAAAAGCCAATTCACCGAGAATGCATGTTCCATCCTTGTTTTGAAATCGTCAAGTAATTGTCAGAATTGCCGGGACGTGGGCTCTTGACAAGACACGTCTCCTTTAAAATTATGTGCTCATTTTCTGTTTGTATCATTTTGCTTCATACCGCAATATATATTGGCTAAAATATTATTCAGTTGGTGCCTAATTGACCTCTCTTAAATGCTAAAGTTTTATAAATCCGCTTTGATTCAATTTAAACCACCACCTAGAGTTGTTTATCGACGTCAATGTCAGACCACACCGCATACGTACTACTGTGGATACCGTCAAACTAGTTGTCCTAAACTTACCACTTAGACGTGGCCTAACAGCCTCAAACCATGCACGATGGTCAAATCACCTCCTTTTTCCCTATGAAAAAGGTAAAACCTCATTCAGCACACAGGATAGCATCATAATACACAAATTCTCATGTATGTGCGCTGGCATATATATATATATATATATATATATATATATAACACATGCGAAGAATCATTTGTTTAACAGAAGTGATTTAAAAAGTCCTGGAACCAACAGGAAATCAGGTATTTATGAACAAATGTTTGAAACGGGGCATCCAGTCAATTTGACGATTTTTTCATTTCTACACAAAGCGAAGCCTGAAAAAGTTTATATATATATATATATATATATATATATATATATATGGGAGTGTGTGTGTATGAAGCACTTTATATAAAACGTCAAGCGCCCGGCCCTAACAGTAATAATTTTCAACCTACATGATATCTCAATCGACGGACTACTCTTCACACCACCATCATCGAGGCAAGTCGGAACACCTACTAGACCAGCTTCAACAATCATTCACTGGAATTGGCAACAAACTGATGAGGCAAAAACACCTGCATAAACGGCATCACTGGCATCGTTAGCATAAACAGACATCTTATTGCAATATAAGTGTTCAACACTGCAATTCGCACACGCAGCGCTGTTACCATGGCGACAGAATGATATTTAGGAACAAGACGATAAGATAGACGACTTTCGAGGGAAAATAGCTCCGCATACATAAAAGTCAACAAATCGAAAACCTGGTCAAAGTTCAATCGTTAAACACAAGGTTGACCAGATATGAGAAGTCACACTGCGATACAATGAGAATGACACCTAAACGCACTCACAAATATGCACATACATACACGAAAATACACTAACAAATCACCAGAAACAATAAACTAAAGTAAAACAGAAAATCAAATTTTTTGCGACCCTACGCATTAAAATAAAAATCCCGGATGTATTTCAACGAAAGATTGTAAAGTGAAGATAGGTATTCTCAAAATATCTATGTTGCTAATATTAATATTTGTCTATAAAGCCGCGACCTGCTGCGCCTATGCGATTCAGAGTATAGCATGTAATAATCTGCGCAACTCACCTTGACAACTGCAAGAAATCTTTTGCCTTATATCACCCTTTTTTTTGTTTGGCCATTCATTTCGTCTGGTCGAACCTTCCGGCCATCGCATTTGGACCTAACGTTCCGATCGGCCACGGTCCTCTGCATTACTAGGCAAGTTTTTTTTTTGAATGCCGAATAAGAACGCAACTGGTCTGCGTGTTGATGAGTGTGGACAATCCTATGCAATTGAATGGTTTATACTGACACAACACACAAATGAATAAACATTAAATTTTCTAATTTTAGACTAAGAGTAGTAATTTTATTATATATATATGTTGTTAGGATAAAATAACAAGTTTGTTATACACCTATCCTGTGATACTTGTTAGACTTTTCTTTGGATGAAAGCTGTTTGGAATCTTTCATGACCTGATCTTATATCTAGTCATCACTTATCTCACATTATGAAACAGTCAATACGCCATCATGAATCTTAGTCTATTGGCAGGATGTTCATTATATCTTTGTTGCCAGTATACACTAAGGAATTCATCATTTATAAAATAAGATTCATCCAGAAAAACAGATCCATCAATTTTGAATTACTATCGTGGATTTGTCGTAAATTATACTGGAACAAGGGCATATTTGATTTGAGTCTGGGGCTCTATCCACTGTGCTACTATCTATTCATATATTATATATTTAAATTTATATATTTACATTATATTTTTAGAAATAGAATAAAAAGGATAAAAAATAACGTACTATTCAATGGGTTTTCCACTTCTTAAAATGATTCTGCATCATATTCAAAGGAAATGGATTTTTTAAATAAGATATAAATATAAATAAATACTTATATATATATATATATATATATATATATATATATATATATATATATATATATGAAATTATCGTATATGTAGATCTGTTTTCTGTTCGTGTGTTCAAATAAGTTATCGCCGAAGGGGCAATATTCATTTTAAATTTTTAAAATGGTATTTGGTTGTAACGTTCGCAGCCAAAGCACGTGCCAAAACACAGTGTGAAAGATATGCCATAAATTCTAGTGCCTGTTTTTACAACTGATAGTTATTCTCTAATTTGAGTGTTAATTAATTTTATGCACACCACAATTCATTTTATCATAAATGATGTAAAATTTAGATTTTGAAAATTAGTTTTAGTTTGCTTATGTTCAGTTAATCTAATTCTTTAATACAGAATAGTTTAAATACAATAAATTTATTTGAAAATAATGTTAAAATCAAGATGGCTTAACGTAAAGAAATGAATGAAGTATGACTTTGGCATTTAAATTAAAGTCAGCAACAAAGGAGAAAGCATTTAATCTACAGCAAACAACAAAAGGAATAATTTTCCCGAAAAGTCTTTTTATTATTTTTAAGACCGAGTCATAAATTGTTATGCATTTTAGTAGTGAGTGGCAAAATAAAATAAGGAGTTCTTTTTACTTGTAGCAACTCCCTAACAAGGCGGAATTTTCTTGTCCATCTGCACAAAGGTTGTCAATAAATCTGGCTAATGAGCTGAATGTTTTTCGAAATTTACAAAATTACAATTGATAAATGCAATATTAATCTAACCATTTTCATTTGTTTTTGCCTTGCAAACATTAATTTAAAAACATAATTTAGAAATAGCTTATTTACTACCATCGCATTCCAAAAAAACGCTTTGAAATTTCTTTAAATCAAGTTTGCGAGATTAAAATAAACACCAATCTCAATCGTCGAGCAACATAGTAAAACTCCCTTCAGTCACATGTACTGACACGTTCTGAACTTCCACCATCATCAACACAGTAGGACGGCAAACTGACAAGCGAAGATCAAACCTCATTGCATATATAAGGAAAGCAAAATTAGATATGCGGATCTCACCTCTAGTCTTGTACGTGACTGGAAATTTTGGCGGGAAAACTTCTTCTCGTTCACGAACATTAACCGTTTTTTGCTTTATATATATATATATATATATATATATATATATATATATATATATATATATAGACAATACATTAACAATTGATTGCTCAGGTGGTAGTAAAAATTTTTTAAATCAAGTTTTCAATCCTAAAGTAAACACGAATCCAATTATATTTAACCAGTCGGCGAACAACATAACAAAACTACCACCAGTCGCACGCATTGATGTTTTTCGACCGTCCATGATCCTCATCAAGGTACGACGGCAAACTGTCAAGCGAGGATCAAAACGCTTTGCCTTCGTTCTATGATAATGATCAATGAAGGTCGAAACGCGTCAGTGCGTGCGACTGACGGTAGTTTTTTATGATGTTCGACGATTTGTTAAATACAAAGGGATTGGTGTTTACTTGAAGCTCTCGAACATGATTTATAGAATTGTCACCACCACCCGCGCAATCCATTATTGTTTAATTGTACTTCTAAAAGTTATTGAACTTTATGGAAATATCTGCAAACTCCTCGAATTTACATAAACATTTTGCTTTTTCTTCTCAATATTTACATTTCTATTTCAATCTTTGTTTTTTTTATTTAGGCCGAACGAAATCTTTAAATAAATTTAGGTTTGACATGCATCTTTAATGCACATGTTATATATTTTTAATGGGCTAAAAATCACACAATGTAAAATTTATAATATTTTCTATATAAATTTTCAAATGCGTTTTATTTGCTTTTTACGTTATGAAATGCATGGAATAACCGTATATCGAAAAAAAATTCTCTTTGTAAATAATGAATAATTACATTAAACGTACCTACTCAGCAAAATCAACAAAATGTTCCATTAAAACTTGTTTTTGTATCTACCTAAAATTCCATAAGAAATAAATGCCTACTCGTTCGTTTGCAATTTGTCAGATTGAGATAAACGCCTTTCACACTGTAGCTAACAATTGCACTAAATAGCAGAACGATTTTCAGTCATAAGTACTGGCGCGTTTCGATGTCTGGACATCATAAGAACATGAAAGCAAACGGATATACTAGAATCTAATCGACCTGTAGGTACAAAATTTGCAAAATTAGATCAGCAAATTCCAATTCATGTAGTCTACTATATTTCAACTTGACTAAAAATGTCATCTGTTGCACAATATTTGTTCAATGATGATGATAAACTTCTTGCAGCTTCGTCCACCTATATATATATATATATATATATATATATATATATATATATATATATATTCACTAATCAATGATAATAAAGTTTTATCTAACATTAAGTAATTGACGTTTCGGAACTTTATTTATTGTACCATCCTAAAAAATGTAATAACATGAGGTGCGGTGATCAACAGAACAGATAAAAAAGAAAATTCATTTGTATGGTGATCATTGGAGCATGACGACATACAGACTAACTAGAATCAACCCGCAGTGCATATATGTGTAAAACAAAATTTGATATGCTGCTCTGACCCCTAGTATTCTGAAATATGTTGTACTTCTTTAAATGAAGTTTGCGAGGTTGAAGTGAACACCACTCTAATTCTATTTAACCATATGTCAAAAAACGCAGCAAAACTATCGTCAGTCGATGGCACTGAAGCTTTTTGACTTTCCATGATCATCACCAGAGCACGACATTAAACAGACTAGCGAGGATCAAACTTCATTCCATAAATATGGAAAACAAAATTTTATATGCGGCTCTCACCTCTAGTATTTTCGCATATATTGGACATGACTAGGAATGTCGGCTGCACAATTTCTATGCAGTCACATACATTAAAATTGTACAGCTTTTGACTCACACCCATATATAGGTAATACATGTAAACAGTCATTGATTGATTTAATCAGTTGTCAAACAACGTAGCAACACTACCGACTGGAAATATCGGCTGATAATTTCTTTGCAATCACCAATATTAACCATATTGAGCTTTTGCCACATTTATACAAGTTGAACAATAAAACAATCATTGATTGTGCGGGTGGTGATAAAAACTCGTTAAATCAAATTTAAGAGATTGATACAAACCACAGTCAATTTTATCATATGCTAGTCTATTGTAGATGAGAGCCGCATATAGGATTTTTCATAAATTATATATGCAGGAGCATGAAACGTTTTCAGATTCCGTCGCACCTGTATGAGTTATAAATTACAATAATAATGTATTTGTTACACAACTTTTGGTAATATGTCGAGTGTATTAATAAGAGATTGGAAAAAATATACTCTTATGAACGCGTGCTGTTGGAAAAGTAAATTTAAGTTTAAGTCTTTCTAGTATAATAACGTTAAGTTGATTTAAACATAGGTAATTTATTGACTTTTTAATGAAGCTTTCGCGTTTAGTCCAAATTTAATCTGAGTTGACTCGTGACTAAAAAATTCTTATTAACTTGAACTTACAGTATCGTTTCATTATTCTTAATA
Organism: Eudiplozoon nipponicum; assembly: GCA_029291075.1. Taxonomy (NCBI): domain Eukaryota; kingdom Metazoa; phylum Platyhelminthes; class Monogenea; order Mazocraeidea; family Diplozoidae; genus Eudiplozoon; species Eudiplozoon nipponicum. The sequence goes on from JAQBSW010001839.1 coordinate 57,364, forward strand.
ACCTGATATTTTAAAATAAATGTCAAGCAAAAATAATTGGAAATTTATACAGAACTGTATTTATGACATGTTTTTAAAGCGATGAAATAAATGTTATTTTGATAGTGAAAATATAAAAAAAATTATTCAACAACCCTCACTTTTATAAAATATCAGAAAAATGTCATAAGTTATAAGATTTATTATAGTAATAACCTTGTTTTGTTAAATTAATTAAATTTAAAGTACGAGCAGACTAGTCATGCCTGTGATCTCTTTCATACCATCCCATCAATAATTGAATAATAACACTGTATTACCTTATTTTTTAAAAAAAACGTCTTATTATTCAGGAACCAAAATCCCATCTTGAAATATGTTCCATTCCATATATAGGTGTCATTGGCTTAAATGTCTACGGACAGCGCGCTTTTTTCTATTTAGTTAACAAATGCAGCTGCATAGGCCATTAATTTAAACAATTGACGTTAGCACTGCCAAACCTTTTTTTCTCTAGCGAAATAATCACCAATAACAATTAATCACTAATATAAAGACCATATTTTTTGTCGTTGCTGAATACTAAGTAGCAAAGAACGAAACATATTTATATTTAAAATATATTCTTGAATTCATTTACAAATAAATAAACATTTTACCACGCTATATTCCCAAAGGCATTTTGAAAGTGTTGACCAACCATTGTTTATATATTATGTGGAAACGAAAATGGTAAAGTTTTCATAAGAAGAATTATTTGGATTATCCGTAGCATGCATTGTTGTGACAAAAAGGACTTTTTTTGATACTACGGAAAATTTGAGCTACATTGAATTAATCTTCGTCCTGCTAAAGGAATACAATTCGTGCAAATATTCTCTTTGAAAATAAACCGATTATAATGTCGGCAATTCTGAAACTAGCGTGAACAACATATTAGTATGACTAAGACAAACTACACAATATTTGCAAAAATACGGAGAAAAAAAATAAAAATAAAATTCATAGCTATCTACTCAAAAAATCATTATAATGAGACTAAACGGACTAACAAATTTATCCTGTCTATACTTACTGTGAATTAAGGATTTTAAATTCAATTTACCTGCCTCACATTTCAGGGTGTTTAAATCGATATTGAAAATATTCTCCACGTCAAATAATTCTAAAATACACAAAACTCGAGTTTTGCCTGAAAACCAATATTCGTTTATGCATATGTAAAAAGCCGTCTGGATTGGTTATTTTAAGAAGATCAATATTGCAGTAAACAAAATAGTATGTTGGTTGGGAGTTCAGGTCTAATTCTAAGTCACATAGGCCCCGAAAAAAGAAAGGGCTAACTAGAAAAAATAGTATTTGCATAACTGAAAATTATGTGTAGCATTCAGCAGGCTGGCTCAGTGGTTAGCGCATCAGACCTCGAAACTGACATGTCCAGATTCTAAACCTGTTTGTTGCAAATTCTGCACAGTACATAATAAGTTTCTAATAAGGTCGATACCGGTTTACTGTATAAATTTTCTTTTCTACATTACACAAAGCTAAGTTGAAACTGACAAATGTATGCATATAACAGGACTGTTGTTTAAATCAAGATCGCAGTGATAGCTTGAACAAACGTTGGCTTTAGTTTGAACGATAGAATTTACGAAATAGTTATCTGTAATAAGTTAATCGTTTTAACTGTTTGTCTTCTTAAGTGGCATAAAAGAGCACCCAAGGATTGCTACGTGTACATTCATTTTTCATTTAGTTCCATTATTTGCCAAAAAGGTTTTTTTAAATTGTTTACAACTTTGAATATTTTAGTATATCTGCTGCATTATTCAGGTTCATAGTCTTCGCAATGATCTACATTTGATTAAACGTCTGCCATTAAGGCTAATTTCAAAACATTTTTTCCGATCAGACCATTTGAGAGAGTTAATCTTCTGATTTACATAATTATCTGTCTAGCTATTAGATCAGCAAAATAATTATTATAAGTTAAGTGTCTGCATTACGTGTATTTTACCGTAGCGATGTATCCATAAATTTATACACAAGCATGTATTAAAATAACACAAGAGTTATTTGAAAATAAAGAGCTGCTGAAAGTTCGTATTGATTAATCGCATTTTTATTTGAAATTTTCCACGATTTGCCATTTAGATCGTTAGCACTAATTGTGAACTAAGTATTACGTAACAGTTAAAGAGGGGAAGCCTTTTGAATTTTGCTTTCAATTGCAATTTTATGTCGATGTGTAGACGATTAGATCGTAATTATCAATTACAATCACACAAATCTGTTACTGTGCAAGAAAAGAAAGCCAAAGCCCACAAAATATTGATTTTAAATGCAAACCATATTTTAATTTAATATTTGGCACCACAGCACATATATTTCTTTATATGCGACCTTACTGCTCTCGGAATGAAACATTCAAAAGAATATATAACTCAAATGATAAATAATCTTTGTCTCTTTTTACATGTCCAGTCACGTCGTACGAGATAAGCACGTATTAGTTGATCATAAAACTTACTTTTTCCTTCAACTTAGGGGCTTGTAGCAAAATTTTATACTTCTACATAATATCCAGTAACCGCAATAAACATATGTGATCATTTCTTATATTCAAGACTAGTATAAACACCAATTCAATTCTAATTATCCAGTAGCACAGCAAGACCAAGTTACCGTCTATCACACGTTCGACTTTGGTCATCGTAGGAGCACAACACCAAACTGACCAGCGAGAAATATACCGAATAGCTTATATAAGATAAGCTAAATTGGAGGTCGGCGATTTTTCCAAAGCCGACGTAGATTAAAAGCAGAATTGACTTGGCAAATAACGAAATTCTGTTACTTTTCCAGTTTCCAATCTTTTCTAGTAAAGTTCTCATTATCAAAATTTGGAATCTGAAGGACTTGACAGAATCCCCAAACTTGTGAATGCAAGGTTATTAGTGCCAAGCAAGCAGGTGCAACTTTCTGTCTTGCTATATCCAAAATAATTTAAATTAAATTTTGTCTGATTGACGAGGAGATAATTATTAATCTATCACGAATACATTTGGCTAAAACGCGAAGTACTCTAATCAAAATTAAGTTTCCTATCTTCGTTTGCTTCTAAGTTTTTTTTATTATGGTTGAACGAGTTTTTGCATGGAAACAACTGTCGTCAAAGTTTTGCTTCACAACAAGTTGTTGCATTAATTGCTCTTACATCGTCCAGTTTTATATACACCTCCGCAGTGAATTAACTAGCTTTTTACAAAATATAATTTAAATCGTTGTGTTTACAAATTTGCTTGTTCAAGCTTTCCAAATAAGCATCTTAGGCCACAAATTTGTGATTTGAATTTAAAATAAAAATTAACGAAAATGCTTTTGTCATTTTTTTCGAGCAAACTGCAAATTTGCATTTATTTTTAAATTCTAAAAAATGAAGAAATCTAAAATTAAATGCATTTGCAATAAATGCGCAAAAATGAAGTCATAGAAATAATGCATATATCTGTTTAAATAAATGTACAAATCCAAAATTTATTTAAAAAAAGATTTAAAATAATTTATTTAATATAGGTAAAAATTAATCAACTATTAAAAACAATAAATAATTTTTACGAAACAATTTTAAAATGCATAAATTTAAAATTTTAATTTCAATTTTGCACTACATACACCGGACGTGTGCTTCAATCTATTTACAGTTCCAACATCTAAGAGCCTAAAAGTTCTAGTTCTTTCAGTTGAAACATATTTTTATGCCATGTACATATAAGTCCTACTTTTGCCCTTTTTTGTTATATCGTCAGATTATAATACATCTAAATTTTTTTGAACAATTGATGCAAATTAAGTTCGATTTCGTTTTGTTACTTTTTTCATGAAATTATCATAAAATGAAAAAATCTCACGCAGTTGAGCTCAATATTTGTTTTTTAACTGCAAGTTAGCGCATATAAAACTGTTGTTCCACATTTATACATCTACTGACCCAAACTATGTTGGAGAGAATAATAGAATTATTAAACTGCGCTAGTTTGCCTTTTCTATTCTAAGGAACTTAATGTAACCTTTAATTCTTAATTCGTCAAAATCTCCCAAAACTGGAGGCAATATTAATAAATATTGTAATGCAAGAATAAGCTAATTTTAAAACGTGCATTTTTAATGGTAATGATTGTCGCATTATTCACACTGTCGCCTTTAAGCGCGAAATCCATACTTACGTGAGATTTTACCTATCGTACATGCTGGCTAGGAATTATTAATTTTTTACGAGGTGCAAAGCACAGAATAAAAAGTTGCATTTATATTAGTTCACCGAAACAGACAACGTATATCTATTATATAGTCATTTGAACAATCTCATGATTACCGCAAAATACGATAACTTCAATCTATCAAGGCTTGTGTGTGTGTGTGTGGGGGGTTTGCTGGGGTAAGAGGTGTATAAAAGTAGTTGTAATTCTCAATTTTGGTGAAATTTAGCATATCTTGAAATAAATTGTGTTGGTCTCATGTACGGACTCAGCAACCATAGGTTAATAACATTTACAGGTTCGGTATATATTATATATAGTGAGGTGGCTTTGAAGTCGCATTGCCGAAACCTTTATATGATCTTAACACCATTACAGCTTGTATATGTATTCGTAAAATTCTTATTACCGGTTCCTACTGATGTGCGGCCTGTAAGCACGAAACGAATTTGCACAGGAGACTATACCTTCCGTTCATTCTGACAGGGTCATATTTGAAATAATACATTACTAGGCGCAACAAATCTGATACACACTCGTATATATATTAGTTCCACGCCAAAAAAGTACCTAACTAGTATATATTTAATCGAATGAGTTCATGATTACGACGAAATTTGATAACTGATATCGATCAAAGCTAGAGTGTGGAGATTGGCTGGGGTAACAAATATTCAGAAGTAATTGATATTCTCAATTTTGGTGAACTTTAGCATGCATTGAAATCCAATGTATTGGTACCGAAACCGTGTACAAATTCGGTAACCATGATTTTGGCATCTGGTACTGACACAAAATCATAATGTTGTTATCCTTTACCGGCTCAGGATATAATGAATATAGTAAGTTGGCTTTGAAGTCGTATTACCGAATACTTTTATGAAATTTAATCCACAGCTGCTGGTATACACTTCCTTACAGAAAATTGTATTGTCCAAATTTCGCACTTTAATCACTCACATTTGTTGCGTGCATAGGGTGAAATACTGGCTCCTACTTCTGAGTCGCCAGGAAGTAAGAAGCTCATGTGTACATGTAATTATATCTTCCGTTCATGCTAAAATTGGTTTATTCTTTTTGTCCTACTTAAACACACTACGTGCGCAATATCTAATACATACATTACACTACTGTCTGTAATGTTATTGGAAGCAAATCACGTGTGTTGCTTATTAAAAGACATCTTATTAATAACCTTTTTATAAATTGACTATACGTTACAGTGAGCAGCGCCTCGCATTAAAATTTGATTATTTCGCAAATTAACTCACATAGTTAAATTTAAATGAGCATGTTATTTTATTTGATTTTTTCATATCTTGTTAGTTTAATGTGATATTTTGGCATATGCAGACAAACACTAGCTCGCGCTTCTATTAATAATATATACAGCAAATTGAAAAATAAAATCTCCTCTTTTTGCAGTAAAATAAAGTTTAAATGGGCATTTAATTAATGCCGCGTAGCTAAAGTATATCTTTGATGATTGATTTTTAAGGCAGTTAATTATGAAAAATGGTGTTGTTAATCAATATTTATAAATAAATGAGTCAGTTAACGATCGAAAAAGTCGTATAAAAATATGCATATTGTTAAATAAAATTAAATGTATAAAAGATAAGCGGTGAGTTTGAAGAAATAAAAAAAATAATAATAAATAAATGGAAAGCCTGCCGTCCTGCTATAAGAAAAACAAAATCAAATTTGGCCAATTTAGCAAGTCACCATACGATCACGTTTGAAAGTGAAAGCTTAAAAACTTAAATATGTTGTTTTTCTGAAATGAATTGAATTAAGGTATCGATTCTGTGTTAAAACTTTATTTTTCGTCAACTAAACACGCTGCGATTACGATGCCAGTTTAAATATTTGCATGATTGGTTTTGTTTCATAAGGTATCCATATATAAATGTTATAAAATGTAACTTTTGTACAATTCATTGACATCAACCTGTTTTCATTTTCGGTTTGAAGATCTCGATTATGTAAACAAACGAAGTATTGTTTCAAATTAAAACATGGATATCTTTGAAGTAAAATTAAACACCTGTAAGGTGATTCGAAATTTATCGATAAAGTTTGAGATTTTATCTCGTTTATGTAATTCTACATTCTAATATAACTCTAAAGTGACATCATTAACAAAGACATGTTTAGTGCTAATCAATGTGTTTGCATTTGTCATAAACGTAAAATTTCGAATGATGCGAGTTTTTCCCATCAAATATATCAATGGTGATTAAATCATGCGCCCAATTCAAATTAATTTATTCTAAAACACCTAACTCTTCATGATATTTTATCAAAATATATAAGATCAGCTAGTCCGTGTTTTATTTCAAGATAAAGACTTTATTTAAGTTATAATATAAGACCATACACGGGGCTTCAGTTTAGTTTATGTTAGGTAGAAAATCCATTCTGTTATAGCAAACCGAAGAAAAGAATTTCGACATGTATTTTTTCAATATTCAGAAAAGTTAAAATGCTCAAAATTATTAACTGTTTTATTTAAATTTAATTTATTAGAAGAAAGATCAAATAAAAGAAAATATCCTCTTCCTTGTGTTGCGATACGATGTGTTTGCATCCACTGCCTACCTGATTATAACAGATATTTTGACTTCTTTTTCAATGGAAAGCACATCAAACAACCAATTTTTAAAATCATTATGTCAAGTCAGGCATATTGATTGTCAAATTGTTTGTGAGATGTGCTTTCCATTGAAAAAGACTTCAGAACCAGGAAGTCAAAATATATGGAATAATCAGGTAGACAGTGGATGCAAACACCTCGTGTCGCAACACAAGGAAAACGTAAGTAATTTATTCCCTGTCGTGCAATATGCTTATATTAAAACTTATTTAGTTACTAAATACGGTGCTATGTCTTTGAAGTTTTAAAATCGCTATCACCACGTCAAGAAACGATAACTAAGGTAGGTGGAAAATATTCGTTTCATTAAAATATGTACAAAACATTGCGTAATTCCCAAATTCAAATTGCTATTGCGTTTAAATGCTAAAGGTAGATCTCGTAAACATGAACTGACTTAGAACATAATGAATACATTGATTAGCGATTTATGAAAACGCAAATATGAACAAATTTGATAGAAAACTAGAATAAGATCTATGTTCCTTTCCTTTATGCACGCAGATGAATTTAAATGTATAGAGGAGTTTACTGATAGGACACGTAATAGAGAGATAAAGGTTCAGGTCAAGCATGACAGAAATTTCGGAAATTTGGGCATTTATAGACAGACCACAGTTAAGACTTTTCCTGTTGTAATTAACCGAGTGGTCAATCTTTCTAAAATAAATCGTAAAAAGAATCATTTGTAAATGCTTCATCGTGGTCTAATTACATTCATCCAAATTGAGAAATCACCAAAAAATGAAAAAATTACTGATGCTATGAAAACAGCACAATTTATCTCAGACAAATATGACGTTAGGTTTGAATTACACGTAACCACAACTGCATTAAAACAAAAAGAGGAAAAATTTAAACCGAATTATGAATTTAAAAGTTGCAGGATATATATAATATCAAACAGTGTGATATGTTTGGAAGCAGACAAAAGAGGAGAGACGGTTCCGATTATTCAATCTGATTATAATGATAAATATATGAACAACTTGACAATATAGGAGTATACGCAAAAATTCATAAAGATCCTACGCTTAAGTTACAAGAAGAATTATAATTATTGGATAATAACACGATTGCTTAGGAAGTATTAGATCAAGCGCATGGTAACGCTCTCATACAAAGAGATACAGTCGCTCCCAGAGTGTATTGTTTAGTAAAGATACATAAACTAGGCAACCCTTTGAAAATTATTGTTAATGTCCAACACTCTCCATTATATAAAATGTCTAAGTTTCTATGTCATACAATAAAGAAATATTTGTACTTACTCGAACATACACGGATGAATTCATACATTTTGGTTCAGATTTTCGATAGATATGAGCTAATTGAAAACGATAGATTGGCGAGTTTAGATGTAGTGTCAATGTAGACCAATATAAACCAGTACCCAAAGCACTAGACTATTTTCAGCGTTCCATAAGTGATCGTCCAGTAATATTACAAAGAAGCAAAATGACGATGAGACACATCATGAAGATGATGTATGTATGTACATCTTCCATTTATTTTAATTTTAGGAATGGTTTTTATAAGCATATTCGAGGTGTTCCAATGGGACAACCACTGTCAGTTCCTATAGCTAATATCTTCATGAATTACATGGAGAAAAACCTTTTAGATATAACACCCTAAATCCAAAACTATATGTACGATATTTGCATAACGTATTAGTTATTTGAAATCATGGGGAGGATCAACAGATAAATTTCTTAATCTTAGCAATTTCGGAGAGCGAACTGAAATAAAGGAAAATTACTTGTGTATATTTATTGACGAGGATTGAATAATTTTGTTGCTAATTGACTAGATCCATTTATTATTCAAAGGAAATATTTTTTATTCAAATGTCTATCGAATAATCACCTGATCTTAGCTGCTACTTAAACATGCTAATACACAGTTCCAATTTTCAGCGCAAAAGTTACTGAAGCTTTTTCTGGTTCCAATCAGCAGTCTATGACCCATCAGAAAATATACGAACAAAATAGTATAGCATTTTCTTTAATAGATGTGAAATAAGGAGCTTACGCTTACAGTGTAGTGAAGGTATCACACATTCAACAAGCAGTGAGTACTCATTACTTCAGTATTGATGCACATATTTTGCTGAAATTTCCCATTTGCTCTCTTCCATGTACGCGTCGTCAATAACGCACACATTGCCATTTAGTATGTTGTCAAAATTAAACAATATCGGTTTACAAAATTATGCTCAATTAAGCACGAACAAATTCATTATTTAGTCAAACTTTTTATTTCGAAATAAACGCATTTCAGGATAAGAAAACAGACAACAATAACAATTTAACAAGAATATTTTGTTTAACAATAAACAATGTCAACTTATTTGTTAATAGGAAAAATTATTCATTATCACGAATTTTACCAAATTTTGAATTGTTAAAGTGCGAGTACCAATGAGCACAAGATTGTGATTCTGTTCTTACTGTCACAAGAGCGTATCATTCAATCCAATTAATTGTGTCAGATTATTATCACCGTACATATGAAGATTTAGTGTTTTTAATAAAATTTCAAAGTATATTCACTTCAGTTAATTTTGTAAATACACGTATAGTGTGTTACGCTTTGTAGGAAATGTATAATATATTAATTAAATGAACAAAGGTTGCGCGGGGGATGAAAATGGTTCATTAAATCAATGGTACGATATTTATATAAATACCTGTCGTGTTATATACATACATTTATCAGAATAAACTAAGAATTGTATAAAGTATTCAATGAAATTCATTCCGTAGACATGTTTTGTCCGTATTGGGAACTCATCACGTACTGTTCGCGGCAAATTTTTGGCAGTACGTACGGTGTACTTATTTATAAAATTCTTAGTTTATGCTGACAAATGCATACATATCATGAGACACTTGCTTATAAAGAGATCACAACGTTAATTTAATTAATTTTTATCAGCGCCCGCGCAACAAATGTTCAATTAAATACCATGTCTCGAAATAATGTAAGATAGACTACAAGAGGTGAAAGCCGCATATCTAAATTTCATTTCTCTCACTATCTGTCTCTCTCCCTCTATCTCTCTCTCTCTCTCTCTCTATATATATATATATATATATATATATATATATATATATATATATATATATATATTTGCATTGCGGTTTAATGTTCGCTAGACGTTTTGCCATCGTACTCCGATAATGAACATGGTAGATCGAAACGGGTCAATATGTGTGACTGACATTAGATTTGCTATTTTGTTCGAAGACTGGCTAAATAAAAGTTGATTTATGTTTAATTCAAGACAGCAAACATGATTTTAATAATTGATATCACCAACCGCGCAATAATTGACTGTTTAATTTTATTATATATATATATTATATATATATATATATATATATATATATATATATATGTCAAAAGCCGCAAAAATAATGTTCGTGACTGCATAGATATTGTGCAGCCGAAATTTATATATATATATATATATATATATATATATATATATATATATTGCAGTTTGATCCTTGCTATTCGGTTTGCCATCGTATTCTGATGCCGAATATGGAAGGTCGAAATGTGTCAGTACGTGCGACTGACGATTGTTTTACTCTGTTGTTAGTCTACTGATTAAATACACTGTAATTAGTATTTATTTTAAGCTCGCAAATTTTATTTAAAGAATTGTTACCGCTAGCTCTGCAATCATTTATTTTTTAATTGAGCTACAGCTTGATATTTGAATGTTTACGAATTGTGTATTGTTTATTTGAAGTGGATTTGCACTTCCCGTGTAGTATAGTAAAATTAATTTTCCAATATGCAAATCTGCTGTTGGGTTTACCAAGATATATCAATAATTGATTTTTAAAAAACCATTCTTGTCGATTTTTATGAAATAGCTCTTTTTTCAATTTTGTTATTTTAATTATACAATATTTTATACTATTCGCTGCATTTGTTATTACCTAGAGATGAGTAGAAGTTTTAATAGATTATTTCCAAATTTCGCCGTCTTCGCAATTTTGACGAGATCAATTTAAATAAAATTCAACTTTCATTTTTCCACGTATTCATCATATATATGTATTCATTGTTGACATGATTTACTTTTTTACCTCTTTTAACTGATCTTAGTCATTATTTTCTTGTTATCATTGTGTTTCAGTTTGTATTTGTATGCGGGTCTTATTCGTCATTTTCTGTGTAGTAAACAAATATTTTGGTCCCATAGCAAAATGTATAAGAATCTAGGCATCTTATGTAACGGGATTTTAATTATCCTGTATACTTGACAATTTTAAGTATAACTGTTAAAACTCACCAAGTTTGGTTATTTTCATTAAGATCAACCTATTTCAATAAAGTTCATTAAACAAATTTTAATGCTATACTCAATTTTATTTTTTAAATTAATACATATTGAAGTAAACGAACAATATTTGCGCGGGCGGCTACAAAATTTTTTTAAATCAGTGTTGCGAACTTGATTAAAATTTAGATATTTTCTTGCATTTGTAAACTTTCATTGTTTGGTAATAAAATATATCTAATGAAAAATTAGAAGCTTGTGTTGGTTATTTGCATAATTAGGTAATTTTCTTTATGTATTTCAAATGCAGAATTAATTGTATTTGAGAAATTGATAAATTATTCACATGTAGGTAAATCTCGCAGCTTAGGAGAGGTATAAAATTGGCTGTGTTTATTCAAGCATCACTTTATATTAATTTAAAATCAGTTATGCTTTTAATTATTTTTTTATTAAACATAATATTTCATCGGAAAAACGTATCTAAACACAAATTTTTACACTTTTATTAAAAATAATCATAACTGTGCCTTCTGCATAATTAGTAAAAAATATCGTGTCATACGGCAACATTGCTTGGCGTATCGCAATACCTGATGTGAAAATTTATCTTTTTAAATTATTGTTTAACTGCTCATAAAAAGAGACAACGTAAAAAAATTTTAAATTCTATCACAGATTGACATATTTAATTTTTTTTGAATGCTAGATTTAAGAAGATTCATATTACCATTCTTATGCGTAAAGATAAAAAAAAATTCACCAGAAAGTAGAAACGTTTCTTTCCCAGTTTCTCTCGACGTATCTACAAATGAATATATAAATAAATAAATAAATAAATATAAATATATATATATATATATATATATAGAAAAGTACAACAAACAGTAAATGTAAACGAGCGATAGACGGGTAACGACCAAACATATGCGTGCATGATTTTAACTTGGGCTTAATTTCCGAAAGCGTGTTAATGCTGGAAAAATCAGGCAGCTATTTGGTTTGGAACAAAGCCCCACATATTGCTAACTCATGTTTGCTATTGCACTCATTAAATGTCTTAAAAGCCACGCGTGAAAAGAAATTCGTGTGAGGCTTTAGTAATAAATTTAGAAAACAGATTTTTATTTACCTTTTAATATTAAAACAAACATTTAAGCCGCAATATACTTTTATTCGGCTAATTCACCACCGGATAGGACGCTACTAAATAATGTTTATTGATAAATAATGATTTTCGGTCGGCATGTATGGCTGCTTCTCATCAATTGCTGGCAGAGTTAACTGTGTAACCTTGGGTAACTGTAGTAGTTTTTCTGCATTACATATGTGTGTTAAGGCTACTTAAATTTACTTCTACGTTGGACGGAAAACAGCACCGACTTCACCTTAAATTGAATTTTCAAGAAAATTGTTTTAGTTTAAAGCCTTAAACACATCTTTTTTGTAATGATTGAATAATTTAACGATTGAATTAGCCAATTGTTTAGGATAGCCATGCGAAATTAAACAACATTTGTTCAAATATATATTTTTGTTTTTCAATCTGACCGAACCATTCTCAAATTTTTTCCAAAAATATCCACCAATTGATGATAAATTATATATATATATATTATAGCGCCCTGTGGCACGTACGGTCATGTAAAATTTCTCCATCATCCATTTTTTATACAGTTCCAATTTAAATCCTTGTAATAAATCATAAACGACGGAAACAAGCAGGGTGACTCAGTGTTTAGAGCACCAGATTACGAAGCAGTCGTGCCCAGATTCGAGCACCGTTCCCAATAAGGACGAAACCGGCCTACTGGATGAATTGCCTATTCCACACTATACGATACTTAGTATATACTGCCAAATTTATAAACATAATTAGTCAGGTATTTATATCAAGGTCACAACCTTGATTAAATTTAATTTATAATAATTCAATATATCACATAGCACACATTTTACTGTGAATGTACTTCATGCTGAGTCTAAAAAACAGTTAGAACGCGAAAATTGCACCACTAAGGAAACAATGTCTCTGATCAACACTACATAGAACAAATTGAGGAGAAATGAAAGCAATCATACAACCAGTTTGAGTTAGAATCTAAAGCAATTCGGTTCGTGATACATTTTAAGCAAATTTGACCACAATATCTAGTTTACCTGCGACCACGAAAACCCCCTTTATAACGCACTGTCTGTCCTTGAAGTATTGCTATTAAGACAGGTCGATGGCAGTCTACGGCATGGACTCGACAACACATAATTCAGCTCGGCGCAGGTCTAATACCCTACAGAGTAATGAAATTCTGTTCGGATGAATTTAAATTTCAAGAACTAGCGACTTTAAATAAACCGAATTAGAACAGTGGTAATATAAATGTATGCTGTAGCAAACATTGAGCATAACCAAAAAAATTGCGTTATTTTTCAGTGTACCTTTTAAAGGTTATGCATCATCCAGAAATATTTACCCGCCGAATTAAAAATCAATAATAATTGGGATGCCTAAATCACAATTGGTGTGACTGAAGGTAGTTTAGCGAAGTTCTTCGACGACTGGTTAAATAAAATGGGATTGGTGTTTACTTCAATCTAACAAACTTGATTTAAATAATTGCTACCATCACCCGCGCAATCTATGATTGTATACAGATTCAGTTGATGCTTGTCTATAAAACAAAATAACTGCAATACAAAGATGGAAATGAACAGCTTCCTGGAATCGATAATTTCAACGCTAATGTCATTTTAGTAGAAATTTTTATATATAAGTTTTTACAGCGATATTTATTTTACACTATGAATTCCTTATTCCTACTGAAGCATTATACAAGTAATAATTTAATTTTATTTATTATTTATCACACTGTGTCTTTTTATGATTTATCATTCATTCATAATCATAATTTGTGTTGCTATAACTTGAAAATTTATAAAGAATTCTATTTTTAGTTCAATTGTTAATGCGTTATTGAAATCACTCAATGGTTTAGATTGTTGTTCTTAAATAAGGATCATTCTATTTTATTTCGAACACTTTCGAAATTTATTCCATGACATCGTAAACTTTTCCAAGTAAATTCGACATGGATTCTCATTCAGCTAATAGGACATTCAACTAGACCATGAAATTAATTCAACATGTATATAATTAATAAATTGACGTGTTAATCGAGATACCAAATGGTTCACTATTTTATGCGTTAGATACATGAACTATATTGTGGTAAAAATGCCATGACTACGTTTAACTATATTTATTTGTCAAATAGTTGATCAAACTACTGCTGGCATTCCTGGCGCTGTATAATGCAGAACGATGTAAATTTTAAATCATGATACCACTACACATTATCATAAATCGTCCGTAATACAGACGCCGTCAGCATTCCAGATGAGTAAGATTCAAATTGAGAAACACGTTGTATGACACTGGTTACAGGTATAACTGCAAATTGAATATCTTTTTCCGAGAAGACTCTTTATGAAATAATCATCACGCAAAGGAGGATTCACTAATTAGCTATGGAATATTTAAATGGAAAACAATTCTTATTCTAGTAGAATGCTACAAATTTAGAAAAACTGATAAACCTCTTTTCAATTTACAGATGATTTGAAAAGCAATAATTTGTTTAAACTTTAGGCGTTTCTTCATCTAATATCAATCTTAATATGCTGAATTTGTGCGCTTGCTATTTTTGCAAATAGTAAACAAACAATTAATCAAAACAATCTAATCATTTGATAAGTTTATTACAGACGAAGCACCAGATATTCGAGCTAAGATGCGATCAGTCAAAGCAGTTTAGTTCTATTCAGTTGAATTCTTTATCAATACCATCATTCTTCCATATAGCATTTTTCTCCTAGTTTGCATTGGAAATACGAAACCTAACTGAACCAATAAATAATTTAACTTGTTAAATTTAAAAAGAATATATTCTGACAAAAATTTGCCCTACATGTTATAACGAAATGAATGTGTTACAGATAAAAACTTGGAAGCTTTGTAGAGAAAATTAGTTTACGTCGTTCATTTTCATAGTGAATATAATTTAAATAATATTCTTTTTTAAACGCGATGCTTAATATAATTCGTATTACCCTTAGCGTTCGCATTTCAGAAGAGTATATTATTTGTTTTAATTTGGCTCATATGCTTAAATAATATTATTTATTTTCCAATAGGTTGTATGTACGTAGGATGTATGGTAAATGGTAAATAAATTTTCCATATATTTGCCAATCGTATTCTACGAAATACGTTATTGTTCATTGATGTATCCCATAATATGTATAATATTCAGTTATATCGTGGTCCAGTATTGTGCAACTAAACGAAAATTACGATAAAAACATATAAAAATTGAGCTTCTTTCAATGCACAAGATCATTGCATTAATTATGACGTAACGTGCCTGGCATCGTTTTTGAAAATCTTAAAAATTAAATGAAAATTTTCTCTCTTTGTAACAGATAGATGCTCCATTCTACTCATACCTCAATTTTACAGAAATATAAACACAACTGGATATTTCGAATAATGACCAACAATGCAATATCTACTTGTTGCTAATAAGAAGAGTTTCGAATAACCTGCAGTTTTAATTTTAAACAGAAGGATAAGCCAAATACAGCATGAACGGAACATATAATCTCGTCCGCATTCGTTTTGTGCTTACAGGTGATTCTTCAGTAGGAGCCCAAATTACGTCCTTTGCCTACTAAATATTTGGTTGATGAATGTGGGAAATAGAACGGTAGAATATCCTATACATCATATAAAGTCTTCAACAATGCGACTTCAACGCTAACTCACTCTATAATATATATATATATATATATATATATATATATATATATATATATATATATATATACTTATAATTAGGAAAACACAAATAACAAAGTGGATAAAGGCCATTTATTTCGTGAATACTAATCATCTCTTATACAATCATACATATTTATACATTTTGGGTTTTCAATTGATTATGCTCGTGGTAACAAATCTGACTGGTTTTTACTGCTGTTCCTTGTTTTGGCTAGTTGGTGAGTGTGCATGCGTTTCTGTTTGTGTGTATGCGTGTTTGCCTGTAAAGTTCATTCTTCCAGTATTGCAAAGTGATGTCTGAGATCTGGTCATTATTGTTTTGATGGCTTGAGAATTAACCATTTGTGCGAATTGTTCACTGTTACATATACAAGTGCTATTTTTCCCAGTGTAGTTGATCGTTTCACCTCGTTGCGCAAAGTTGTCGTTTTCACATGGTAACAGCGCCAGTGTGGATTGCAGTGTTAAACGCTCACATTGTTTGGAGACTTCTGTCATCGTATTCGCCTCTGTTATTTCCATTTCAGTTTGTTGCCAATCCGATTGTATGTTTGTCGTTTCTAGTCGAGGGCCTGTTTGTTCTTGGTTGGATACTAGTAGATTGTTGTTGAATTTTGTTATTCTTGGCCAGTCGATAAGATTATCATGTTGATGAAACTTTTGAATATTAAGGTCAGGTGCTTGTTGTTTTATGTAAAGGGTTTCATAGATAAATAACAATTTTTCTGATTTTGCTTCTTGTAGAATTGTGAAATTGATCGAATTAATAAGGTGCCCCGTTGCCAATATATGATGAGAAATAGCTGTTATACCTGACTTAAGGAAGATCTGCTCTGAACACAAGATTGAGGAAGAACTGGGCTACTTCAGGAAAATTTTGCTAATGAACAACTACCCAGAGCGTTTCATTGATGTCAACATCAGACCACGGCAGATTCGTACTAGAGAGGATACCGTCAAGCAGGTTTATCATTTAGAGGTGACGTACCAGCCTGAATAATTGCACGGCGGCTGAATAGAATAACTAAGGACAACTTTCCCATTGTTAAAGTTAATATGACATTTAGTACACAGAGAATCATGAGGTTGGATGCCAAAGATCAATTGCCAATTCTCTCCAAATCATTCATAGTCTACAAATTCTCATGTATGTGTGGTAGCACATATATCGGACGTACGAAGAAGCAATTGATAAGCAGAATCGAGCAACATTTGCCACAGAAATTGATTAACAAAGGCTTGGCACCGTCAGGAAAATCAGCTATTTCCGATCATATATTGGCAATGGGGCACCCTGTCAATTCGACCAATTTCACAATTCTACATAAAGCAAAATCAGAAAAATTATTATTTATCTATGAAGCCCTTTACATAAAACAACAAGCACCTGACCTTAATATTCAAAAGTTTCATCAACATGATATTCTTATCGACTGGCCAAGAATAACAAAATTCAACAACAATCTACTAGTATCCAGCCAAGAACAAACAGGCCCTCGACTAGAATCAACAAACGTACAATCGGATTGGCAACAAACTGAAGTGGAAATAACAGAGGCGCATACGATGACAGAAGTCTCCAAACAATGTGAGCGTTTAACACTGCAATCCACACTGGCGCTGTTACCATGTGAAAACGACAACTTTGCGCAACAAGGTGAAACGATCAACTATACTGGGGAAAATAGCACTTGTATATGTAACAGTGAACAATGCGCACAAATGGTTAATTCTCAAGCTATCAAAACAATAATGACCAGATCTCAGACATCACTTTGCAATACTGCGAGAATGACCTTTACATGCAAACACGCATACACACAAACACAAACGCATACACACTCACCAACTAGTCAAAACAAGAAACAGCAGTAAAAACGAGTCAGATTTGTTACCACTAGCATAATCAATTGAAAACCCAAAATGTATAAATATGTATGATTGTATAAGAGATGATTAGTATTCACGAAATAAATGGCCTTTATCCACTTTGTTATTTGCGTTTTCCTATTTATAAGAATACTGTGTTAAATTAAAAAGGAATGGACATTATATATATATATATATATATATATATATATATATATATATATATATATATATATATATATATATATATATATATATATATATATATAGCATTTCTTTAAAGGATACCAACACTATTGCTATTGCGCCATTACTCGATACCAACATTATTTTACCGAAAAGGTCACGTAACTAACACTATATTTGCCGAGTCGGTACAGGGTAACAACACGACGGATTTCAATACATGATATAGTTCACCAAAATTCAAAATTACAACTATTATACTTTCCGTTCATGCTGTCTTTTTTTTATCCATCTGGTCATAATTGAACTAATTTGTCACTAGGTGTGCAACACTTAATGCATAATCATATATATTAGTTCTCCGCCTCAAACATGATCAAACCTACAGTTTGTTTAATTGTTGATAGCATCTGTGTTCGCCTTGAAAATTTCTGCTGGGAAAAGTTTAATCCTTCTTATGAATTTACTTTTTATAATTTTCAATATTTACCTTACAACTTGCCGCATAGAAATCAAGAACATTGCTCGAACATTGTCATTTTAGTTAAGTATAAAATCTTGTAACTTTAAAAAAAACATACGGTAAGATAAATCGATTAAATTAGTCATTTATTATACTAATTAGAATTGTAATATATCTCAGCTGGCTAAATTGTCGAGACTTGCGGTTTAATTAAACTTATATAATAAAAATATAATTTTATAGTATGAAAAACTTAAATTGGCGTATAACATTTGAACAAATATATGACATAATCGTATTTTTCTAAATCGGTCAGCAACTAAAATTATACTTGTTTCCATAAACCATAGTTCCTTCTCGAATGCTTTTGCTTCAAACTTGACATGTATAATTCTCGGAAAAAGTATTACTGTATATCGATTGTTAATATATTGCCAATAATAAATTGCCTAAGCAGTACCTGCTATTTATTGTCATATTTTTCATTTTTTCATTCTGGTGGTCAATTGTTTTTTTGTCTCATTGTACTTGACAGTTATTCACGCTTAATTTTTCTCCCTCTATTGCTATTGTTCTGTCCACTATATATGTTTATTAATATTGATTGCAGCTTGTCGAATTTTGTTGGTCATCTGTCTAGTCAGTTAATTAAATGAATGGTAGAACTCTGTATAATTGTTTCCTGCATTTGAATTTGCGCCCAAATTTATCTTAATGGCGAGTTTGATTTTGAAACAAATTTCTTCTATTATTTCGAAATTGTTATAAATTCAATTTCTTGCCAAATTTTGCAGAGTTAATGGATAATTCCATGGACATGCCGTAATTCTGCGCTATATATTTCTTATATTTTGTTTTTTGTTTGAATTAATAAGTTATTCTTTAAATGAATAAACTCAACAAATTGACTTTAAATATAAAACCAGTTCAGAAAAAAATTAATAAAGAAAAAAAATAAGAGGAGATATTCTCAATGGATTTAATAAAAATAACACCACCGCATATTCATTATATTCAGATTGATCGTTTTTATCCTATTATGACATGGATGGATTTTATCACAGTATCCAATAAATTTTATTACAGAATTTACCTGATTACATCATTGATTTAATAAGCCAAAATATTTACCCAGTTGCAATTTGTCGACGAGGTGCGGATGAGTTAATAGCTATAAATATTGATTCAATTAAGCCTGTCACAAAACGGTCTCTGCCTGTGAATTCATTATTATCAACTTAATTCATGACAAATAATTGTATGGCATGCATTGTTAAAATGCTGCCTAAACAAAGTCGTACTAGTTCCTGATAATATCTGTGCAAAGTTTTTACTATTGGAGATTGCTACATTGTTCATGAGGCACCATTTTTTCAATAGTTTGGATATTTTCCAAAAAGAGACAATATGGCTTAAAAGGTTTAAATTAGTAGTTATTCTATGTGCTTATTTATGGGTAAATAATGTTTTATAAAATTTTGAGCGAATATAAACAATTCTTCAATTTATTCTGATAACGAAGACGTAATACCTTCAAATTTAAAATATAAGTTTTCCCGCATTTTATGGCGAATATAACGTATCAAAAGATGACTTCAGGAGTCGATCTGTCATTTTTGATAAACTCGATTTTTAATTGACCGGTTTGGAGTATCCATTAAATTGGCTGGTATGCACACAAAATCTTTGGTCATTACAGATTCTATTTTACATCTTCCAAAAAGATCATGCAGATATCAAGGCCGTTATAGTAGTCATAATCTAATGTACCGTCAGTTATTAATATCTTTCGAGTCATTAACGCACGTAGAGGAGGACGTCAACTGCCAACAAGGCGCAATTTAAAGGTATAATTGCATCTATTTGTATGCGGTAGACCGCGCATGACCTGTTTATTAGCCCACCAATAAGACTTCGGTGTACAATATAGTTCTATTCAGAGATTACGCGATTTTAAAATAGATATAATGACGTCCTTATGACTGGTAATATTAATAGGACTTAAAGTAAAATTTTATAAAAACGGTTAATAAATTAAGGAAATTCATAAAATTTTCTGATTTTTATGCTTTCCTATCTTTAAATATATATGTGCATATTTCTTTAATCTATTTACATCAGTGAATTAAACAAAATAGCCAGTCTGTCACATGGCTAATGGAAGTCATTTAAAACTTTTCGCATAACGAATTTCAAACCTCTGTTTAGCAAAATGTCTATGAAGCAACATATCAAATTACGTCGCAATACGTTATCAGTCAGTTGCATTCATCCTATTATGCACAATAAGCAAAGTCGTTTAATTATTGTGCAATGTGAGACAAACCGCGAAATAAGTAGCAATAAAAGGGTAACTAATTTTTCTTTCAATATTCAATGACCAAAAACTATCATGTACGTTAATACAACACATTTAAGCAACCAGTGATTACTGGAATGAAAAGCAACATTTTAATAAAATATATGGAATTCAGAAATCCACAAGAATTGATATTTTACGTATTATTAACTAATAGATCCCGGTAAAGGTCATAATCTGGATAAATTCAATGATAAAATATTTTGAAGGTATTTCTTTCATCAATGGAATCACAATCGCTCCAGTAGAAAGCAACACAGAGGGAAACAAAAATGCCTTTAACTTAGACTTTGGTTAACCTACAAAAACGATGGATTGTGACGATTAATTCGTAGATATTTTTAAAAAATTTTCGTCAAATACAATTGACTAGGTGTTTAACTGTTCTGATTGCGCCACGTTATCAAGAATGTGAATTCAATTCATTTTTAATTTACTTTCCATGATATTTCAAAACTATATATAAACAAACATCAGATTGTTCAAAACTAAACTTATAACAACACCAAAATTTTCGATTTCCATTCTTTTTGACTTATGAAAATTCATTCTTATATTATAATTGCTGATTATCTTGATTGAAAATTGTTAAACCACAGCCAAACGGAAGTTCAACGTTAACAACCGAGATGAAACACATGAAATGCTTAAAAAAATAAATCTATATGGATTAGTTTTCAAGGTTAAAAATGTTAATTTAATATTAAACATGGCATAATGAAGGGCTTGTTCTCGCTAACTATGTTAGTTTACGTTAAATTAAAATCTACATAGTAGTTTAATTAAATTCACGTTAGAACTCGTGAACGACGAATTACTATCAATCAAGTTTTGACTTATGTTAAATAAAAGTAGATTCTTTGCATTACAATGTAATTAAGCGGTTGTTTTTTACTGTAAAATAGAGAGAATTAAAATATGATGAATACATTGATGCAAAAAAGAATCAAATGTTTAATGGCTACCTTAAACAATTCTAGGGGCCTATCGCTGAGGGAACCGACGAGTGTTGAGTAAGTCGAAGGTGACTGTCGAAGGACACTGTTGTCGACCAGGAATATTATTTCAAAGTATACATGCGTGAATAATCTGTAAATCTACGTAAGCTGGATGAATTAACATTTGAAAATAGAGTAAAAGAACAAAGCAAGTTAAACAAATTTGGCAGGGCAAACAGGGAACAAACGTCAGCATTTGTGCAAAACTTGACTAAATTCTCATGCATATTTTCACCAAATATTTCGTATTTGATATTTTGGCAACCGTACTTAAATTAAGGCGTTTTTCTTTTTCAAAGCTATTTTGGTGAAACAAAATCAAATTGATTTATGCCAGCAGAATAGTCATGTTCTGTCATTAAGCCTTAACTAGTATTGATTCACATCAATGTTTCAATGGCCCATAATTTCACATTTTCTCCCCGCTTTCATTTTTAATTTGGCTTGCCTTTCGAAAAATATATAGTTATGCTCAGGTGTAGATACTTGAGGAGTAAATGAGAAACAGAAGAGTTCACGTATGTGACAAAGTTAATTCTCTCATTCTGGAGCACAGAAACAGTAATAAGAAATGTTATTTTACATAAGGTGGAAAAGTTTTCCATCTTAACAGAATTTTACATAAATGTGTATCGAATATATGTGCATCAAAGAAAAGTTGTCGAATGTCCAAATCAAAGGCAAAAACCTTGCATGCATCGGCGTCCAATGAGGCATTTATGAGAAATCACTGAATTCTTGAGTGAGAAAATATTTTATGTTATTTAATTTAGGAAAACCACCAATCATATGCGGGCATACCGTGTTTGAAAGCCAAGAGTAGTTTATGCACACATGGTATTTTAGATCTCTATCTTGAAACCACATTTCTTGGTGTATGGCGCCAATAATATTTGTCCACTAATTGCGCACAATTGCAACTTTCCTATCAATCACATGTACTGAAGCGTATTGGATTGCCTTTTTTGTTTTCAGAGCGCGACGTCAATCTCTGTAATGAAACTGAGAAATGTGACTCCATTTATATCTAAAGTTATTTTTGTGTTCAATACAATTTTACAAGTCTAATGCCTATAAATAACTTTCGTCACTATCAGAGCAAGCCATGGCTCGATTAATTAATAATTTTGATGAATTATACGATACCTGTTCAGGTAAAAATCGAAATTTTACGGTTTTTCCGCCAGCATTAAATAAAATTATAATGCGTATATTTTTTCTGTAAACACCGATAGCAATACTATTTATTCATAAACAGAATTTATATATATTGAGGTTAAATACTTTTTAATTAGTTTTCCGTCGTTCACATATGGTGAGCCCGGAAGGGGAAGATATGTCAGCATGTCTGAATGACATTTGCTTTGCAGTGTTTTTATATTCGTTTAAAAATAAGACTAACTTTGAAACTGAATGAAATTAAAGGAGAATAATTTTGAAAAGAAAAAAACATGGACTAATCTGCTGAGTTAAGCTCGTTTAAATGTGTATTGAATCCCGTTTTCTCATAATTATTTAGGTCATTAAACAGTAAAATTTTTCAATAAATGAAACAAATTTATTGTATTTTGAACAATTTCAAATTTCAGAGGGAATAGTAGGGCGAAGTAAATCAATTTTCTATTTATTAAAACAGCATTTTTCTTCTAAAATTAAGAGAATTTCTGTTATATACAAATCGATCCCCGGGAATGATAAAAAATGGTTTTAAAAACGATGTGTATATAAAATCGCAAGGTAACCTCATTTGGAAAAATTTCATTTGAGCGTTCCCTATGTATATATCCAGAAAATACAAAAAAATTATATGGGACAGAATTGTTGAAATTAACACAATTTCAACGTTAAGGAGGCCTTTTTAATATATTTTTTGGGAAACAATTTACTCGTCCACGTTTCAGTTTATCTAGTCGAGTTAGGATTTACTCTTGAGATAGTACAATTTTTATTGGGATAAGTATACATTTTCTATTATTCAAATCACGATAACTTACTAAAACATTTATTTGCCAGTGAATGACTTATCAACCCTTAAATCCATCCGACAATAATAGATTTAATTTTTCGCCTCCTTAGAAAATTTCTCATAAAACTTTGTTTTACTTTAAGATATAAATAAAAATTGCGAACAAATCTTTTGAATTCTCTATTTGTTTTTTTAATTAAACTATCGAAATTGTAAATATTAAGCTCCGGTTTTAAAATAGTTACCACATATATTCGTTAAAAAATTATTTTCAGCTGTAATATAAATATCAGGTGTATTCTGATGCGTTGTTTCATATATATGTTATGGATATATAAAATTTATTGCACACCTTAAAAGCGATCACAGATTCCTTGAGGCTAAACGAGTTTTTACGTCAATCTGTAAATTTAAGTATTTTCATTATTTTTTACAACTTGATAAACGTTACGTTTTTATTATTCATATCAGAGAAATTTACTAACGTTATTAAACTTAAAAAAACGATTTGATTTTCTAATATAACAAATTTAGAAAATTTTTATTATTTAAATAATTATATAACAATGGTTTGAACAATCCTACGCAGTTATTGGGACGGTCAAACGAAATACTGACATACAGTAATTTGCTTCAGTGCGTAAAGCCTTGAAAAAAATATTTTGTTAGAATATTTTCCCTATAAGGAAACATCTTTGATCGGCTTTCCTTCGTTCCATTTAAGAAGGCTTTCGTGTGGCTTTAAAATCACATTTTGGCCTTTCCGTTATAGGTAAAAGTATTGCATTTTAACCATACTAATTTATTAAAGTAGTTGGTGATTACACAGTAATTTATGCGAAATTCTCGTTAAGTAATTGATATTCTTTTTAATTTAAACAATTGTTTTTAATTCGACAAAATTACATATAGATTTGGAAAAATATGTACAAGTATTTTAATTGATACTACGTTGAAATAGAGAAATATAATCTATACTTACCTCGTTTGCAGTTGACTTAAGAATGAGAATTAGAATATGTTATGACTGAAATGGTTGAATATAATTTATTGCTCTAATTGTCAAATATCTCGTGACGTCTGGTTTATTAAAAATAATCGTGTTGCCCTAATCAACGATTAATTGCTGAAAAATCTGCATTGGAATGCATAAATCAAAAACAGTTCTACTCTTATTAAAAGACAGAAAAATATCTTTTAAAATATACACGCGTTACTAAAACAGTACAATTACTGGTAATTGAGAAATACATTGTACAATGAAACCAGACTGTATTTTAAAACAGGTTTTCGAAATTTGTTCTATAAAATACATCAAATTCAGCAGAGTTGAGTTTTAGTGAAAAGACAATAGTGTGTTTTGAATTTTTATATTGGAGTTATATTTTAATACACGTTTTATTCAATTTTTATTTCCAATATACAATAATCGCTTAAGTCTATTTTGAAATGATTAAGCTAATACCATTCTCTTCTGCAAAAATAACAACCTTTTAAGGTACAACTTACATTTTCTACTCATTATAAAATAAATATATTTACCTATTTCCTCAAAGCAAATTAAACCGAAATTTGAAACTGAAAGAGAATGGGAGAATAGTGAAAGGTGATTTATTTATAGGCATCACCTTTACATGAGACAAATACCTCAAACATTTCTTTCTGCTTTCATAATAGGGGCTGCTATTTGTCTATTCCCGACAAATGAAATTCTTTATCCAATTTCGTAGAATAAGAAGACATCTTTTCTTTTTAAATAAATTGCCTTGAATAATTTTACATTAAACCCCAATGCACAAATCAAACTGTAGCAAAATTAAAGAGTGATGCAAAAAGCAATGCAATTAATATAGCACTATATTTCGGTCCTTTTTTAATTATTTCATTCTGCTGATTATTTTGTAACAAAATTATGAATTCAACAACAGGATCAAAGAATTTCCTGCTAATTTAGATGTAGTATATGGAGCAGTTAAACTGTGTCATTTCATTAATTGAAACACTAAAAACAAAAAAAGCAAATCCATCAAAGTCTTTCTGCATTTTATCATGTTATAAAAGAATCCACATTTCGCGCGATTTGCATATCACGCAGTTTACACTAACCTTAAGATAGTTATAAACATGCTATGGCAGGACCCACCGCGTTTGTAAATACGAAATCGACTTTCAATTTCTATTTCATATAACATTTAGAAATTATCTCAACTTATCGAGGATTTTCGGAGGTAATAAATTTTGTATTGAAAAAAGTAAAGCTAAAATTAATGTATTTGGATTTCCTTCTATTAGTTAGTAACCATTTTTCTCGAACATTACACATTTAACTAATGAATTCCGATTATTAAGTAAGCTGGTTTTTCATTGCACGGATTTGATACTTTACGATTTATTCTAGAATAAAGTTTCTTTAAAGCACATAGAATAGTTTTTTTCAATTTCCAGGACTGCAATTTTAGTCAGCTATGATATTAATAAATGTAAGTAATGAAGAGTATGAGCAAAACGTTTCAGTTGACCAGATATAAATTCAGCTCTACACGATTAAGTAAAAAATCTCGTCTATAGTTAGATATTGTTTGTTGTGCAGAGATTATAAAAATGAAATAATGCATTAGGTGTTGCGAACCTAGTAGCTATATATTTAAAATATGACCAGAAGGATAATTCAAAGTCAGTATGAACGGAAATAATAATTCCATGTGCACATTCGCTTCCTCCATACTGGCGATTCATTAGGAGGATTTACTATTGCACCCTATACCCTATATATATATATATATATATATATATATATATATATATATATATATATATATACATACACATAGTAACTCAACACTACGGTCGTATTGTTAGTATCTGATACCATCAATACGCTTGCCCAAAAGGTACAAGGTACCAACACTATGGTCGCGTAGTCGGTACATGTTACCAAATCAATAATTTCAAGAATTACTTTAATTCACCCAAATTCTGAATAACAACTTCTTCTGAACAAAAGTTACTCAAAAGAATTTATACAGTTTTGCCTTGATCGATATCAGTTATCAATTTTTCCGTTAATCACGGGATCATTCAATTAAATATATCGCAATTCGATAAGGTTTTTCGTCAGAAAATTTACATATATATATATATATATATATATATATATATATATATATATATATATATTGGGAGCTCATCACGTATTATCCAGAATTTACCTGGGTCAAGGCTCGAACCTGGGCAAGTCTGCTTGGAATCTGTTGCTCTAACCGCAGTAGCCGTGCTCGTACACTACACACAATTTTCAGTTATATACTAAATAATGTTTCTCGTTAACCTTTCCTTTGGGTAGAGTTTATATAGCATCAATTTAACCCTAAAGTTCCAACAAACCATCACAAATATGTCATTATTAAACAGATACCACGCAACATGGAGTAGTGGTATTGAAATGAACATCTATATAATTTAAACTAATATTGGGTGCGCGAGCGGTTTTCTGGATGAATTTCCTTTTCCATGTTATACAATACCTTGTTTATACTGACGAATATTTTTACATAAAGGGTCAGTTGCTTATATCAAGATCGCAACCTTGGATATAGTAATTGTTTTCACCGCCCGCGCACTAATGTTCGTTTAATTATATAAGTGTTAATTTCAATACCACATGGTAACTGTTCGATAATGACAGATTATGGATGGTTAGTTTGAACTTTAGGGCTAAATGAATGCTATATAATATCTACCTATTCGAAAGGCTAACCAAGACACATTAGTTAGTCTATAACTGAAAATTGTGTGTAGTGTGCGGCAAGTTGACTCAGTGGTTAGAGCATCGGATTCCGATGTAGACGTTCCCAGGTTCGAGCCCTCTCCGTTCCCAATAAGAACGAAATCGGTCTACAGGATGAATTTCCTTTTCTACATTATACAATTCTTAGTTTCTACTTACAAATTAATGTACATAAAGGGTAAGATGTTTATATAAACCTAGATAAAAATTAATTTTTATCAGCGCCCACGCAACCAATGTTCGTTTTATCATCGGTTTTCATTTTAATAAAATTCACTTATTGTCCCTGGACATACATGCATCGTTTTGGTCTTGCCAAGTCTAATCGGTTTCTGATACATATTAATTGTCTCTTTAAAATTAGCAATTTAATATTCTGTGTGCTAATTTTAGGGAATCACCAGTCCTCATTTGTTTAACCAGTCACACAACATGACAAATTAATTCTAAAATTAGTACTGATTCATTTTGACCAACAGCGTTATTTATCAGTGTGTGAAAGCTCGCATATGATTACGTTTCCTGCTTTCAAATGAAATTTAATATAATTGTTACATCTATTGCACATGGGCAAAACTGCAACCAGCCACATGTACGTCATCATTAGAACCGGACAGCAAAATATAAATCGCGATAGAAAGTAAATGAAATTAAACATGTTAACTAATCCACATTGCACAACTGGGTATCGATTAAATCCTGTGAACGTCATTTTAATAATCTAAAATACGGTCAGCTTGAGAAATAGCCGACTTATTGAGCAATTCGGAGATTGTCATTTTATTATTGACATATTTCATAGAACAAACAAACCTACATATACTTTTAAAAAATATTTCCATTAAAATTGCATAATAGGTCATACGCATAAAAAAATATAACTACTTTAATTTAGAAATACCTTAAATTCTGCCAAGAAAACCAAAAATATAATTGCATATTTATTCAAATAATTTCGGAATACTGTTCAAGGCATTGCAGATAAAAAAACTTACAATAACATGCTTACCACTTACTAGCATAAAAGCTTTCGATTTGTATATGTTACATAACGGCAGCAAGAAATGGCTAGAAAAAATAATATAGTCAGTGTAATAAAGCTGCGAATTATTGCCAGGTGATTTTTAGTAGTGTTTCATGGGAAAAGGCAATTTTTACAAAATAAAAAACCATTATCACCCTTCACATATATGTGTTGACAACAGTAATATTCTGGCTGGAGATAAGCATAAATTTTCTTTAACTTTTCAAAAAATACTTAGTTATTTTCAACGATGTATATATATATATATATATATATATATATATATATATATATATATATATATATATATATATATATATATAATCCAATCCTTCATTAATATACGTCTCGGGTTTTAATTTCATCATTAGTTTGGGCTTATTATTAAGTGTATATCGTATGTGTCTGCATGTGTGTTTGTTTGCGTTTAAATTTCTTCATCGCTGTATTGCAAAGTGATGCCTGAGTTCTACAGATTCTTGTATTGATGGATTGAGATTTTTTGACAACTGTTCGCATTGTTCGCCCTTACGTGTTCGAATGTTGTTTTCCAATGTGTTTTTTTTCATTTCTACTTGTTCCTCAATTTAGTTCTGTCCACATGTATATACATATATATATATATATATATATATATATATATATATATATATATATATATATACCCAAGGCATAAATAACAATTAAATCATTAAATCAATCCCTGCTTATTTACTGATATATTGATCTTTTCTACTATTTTTTGCTGCATATATTGTTTTGTCTTGATTAAAGTAAGTTCAGAAAGAAATTATTGTGAATTTCACAGGCCCCGCAATGTAAACAACAATCTATAGCCTGGGGCCAATTATTTGTTCTGGACTAATGTCTGACGTGCGTTAAAAGTGTTTAAAATGTTCCTACCAAACGACAATATTTGCATTTTTATACGTGATGCCTACAGACCTAAAAAGGTGTCATGCTAGCTTTAATTCAAGTAAGCAATTGAGGTCAGCGCAGATATTGTGCTCAAATTTTTAATTTTCAAACATATTTGTACAAGGTTTTTTTTATATAATTTGTCATAATTTGATTTGATTTCTTGATAACTATATTCATGTTGTTTAATTAGATTTCTATACACAAATACAACACAGTTTTATACTGAACTATAAATTGTGATAATAGTTTATTTTTTCATATTCACGCAAACGTATCTAACCTAGCATTATAAAACTGCTACAGTTCAGGCATCTCCAAATGGGATATCTCATTTGATGGGAGATGACTGTCTGAAATTTTAAGTTAAGTTTTGAAAAATGAACAATTCTTACCATTTTTTTGGTGTGAGACTTACTGAATTTTTTTATCAGATCTTGGCAACTATTGTACCTTTTCGATACAATAATATTGGTATCGGTTACTAACACAATAGCCATAATGTTAGTATCCTTTACAGACTCTATCTATCTATATATATATATATATATATATATATATATATATATATATATATATATATATATATATATATATATATATATAATATATGTGAGTTAGCGTTGATGTCGCATTGTCGTAGACTTTGTATGATGTTAGCTTCATTATTACAGGTTTACACATTCGTCTAGGAGATTGTACCGTCCTATTATTCCACATTCTTCGACCAAATATATAGTCGTTATAGGGCGTAATACCGGCTCCTACTGATGATTCGCCAGTAAGCACGAAACGAATGTGCATGAGATTATACTTTGCGTTCATGCTTCCTTTGGTTTATCCTTCTTGTCACAACTGAACTAATTTGTTACTAGGTTCGAAACAACTAATACATACTTGCATATATATTAGTTCTCCGCAACAAACAGTATTTAACTGTTATATATTGAATTGAATTATGTCATGCTTACCGCGAAATGTGATAACTGATATCGATCAAAGCCAGAGTGTATGGATTTACTGGAGTAACAGGTGTTCATAAATTGTTGTAATTCTCAATTTCGGTGAACTATAGCATAAATTGATATTTATCATGTTAGTACAATGTACCGACTCGATAACCATAGTGTTAGTACCATGTACCATTTCGGTACAATAATTTTGGTATCGGTTATTAACACAATAGCCATAGTGTTAGTATCCTTTACAGACTCGGTATATATATTATATAGTGTGAGTTAGCGTTGAAGTATTTGCATTGTAAATTAATCGGCAAATGCTTTTCATATATGTAGATTTTAAACAAAAATGAGCTGAAGACACAAGATATTATTGTTTTTAATATTAAGGTGAATTAGGCAATGCTAACCATCTTGTTGAGAAATTCGCCGCCTTTTTCTTGTGCGGGACGATTATTAGCACTCGTAGGTGGGTAAAATCTTGTATCACTTACATTTCTCGGTGCACAGATTATTGGTCTTGATTGATGGGTTCCCACTTGTTTCTTCATTTTGAAATCCTCCATCAGCTGCTTATCTGAAAATGAGGTTGGAACAAGATTTTTCACTCTTTTTAAGGTTTTTTATGGTTAATACGCCTTAACTATAAAGTAATTAGAACAAAAGCGCTTACGCTTGTCTTGTGCATACCTATTATTGATAGTTTTGTCGAAATCTCTAGTCTTATTAAAAATGTCAATGACAGTATCATGTCTATATAATTGTAATGGGCAACTTATATGCGTAAGTGCTCAAAATTCTGTTAAAATCGACATCTTTTCTGTTTAGAATATATATGTTTGACGCAGCTGGCATGAGCAGACATTTTAGCCTAAAACACGCCAGTCTTCCGATTTAAGCCGATATGCATGTTAGAGAATTACACCGCGGAATCACAGACGTAAAACAAAGAAGAATCCAGAAAATGATTAAGAAAGTAGTCGATTTCCGGTCATTAATGATAAATATATAATTATTAATATTAATATTATTATTATTATTTCGTAAATTTTTTTATTAAACAGAAACAAAAAATTATGCTTAATTAATAGTGTGAGTGAAGTAAACCTATGGCTGGTACTTCTTTTCTAGAAGAACTGGCTCGTATTTAAGCGAGGTAGATGAATACCTCGAAAGAAGATCTAGGACATGTGGAGGATCTTCTACAAGAAACGATTATTGTTTACCCTGAGTAAATTAGCATATTGGACCAACACAATAATATGATTAATGCGTCTTGGAATGCCTCTTGGCTTTTTTATTCTCTATTTTACTACTGGTCATCTAAAAATAGATCCCACATGTCTGGTTTCTGAAATCTAAATGTATATCCCATTAGTTAGTGCAATTTACAAAATTATTCAATTAGAATATGTAAGAAATAAACTGAACAACAAGCAACGCGACGTACGGTTTTCATCGGCTTAAAACTGTCAAATTGGCAAGGCCTGGCGCAAGATTAGTGTGTGGTTTTAATTTTCACGAAATTTTGTCTAAACTTTCCTGCGAATGGGCATAACTTTAAAATTTTTTATAATATTTCAAGTCAACTGTACTTTTCACTTTTTTAAAGGTCACAAGAGTTTAAAAGTCTAAATTGAAGCTTCTTTAAACGAGCAGTATTTTGAAGTACAACGACATAATTTAAACAATTTTCAGCTTGTTCAATTAAAGAAATTGGGAAGCGAATACAAACAACCGCAAATGCCATTGGGTCATTGAATTAAATTCACTGACATGCGTTTTCACCTTTATAGAAAAATATAACTGTGCTTAAATTCATGGAATGGAACGTAATAGGTTATCTTAACGCGATAATGTTTTATTTTTAGCCGTGGTAAAAATTTTATGCTATGCTTAGAAATCTTGAAATTAGCATTTTTTATACTAATGATTAATTCAGCTCTACATAAATTGATCAACAAGACGAAGATCGTTAAAAAGTGAAATAAAAATGCGACGGCAGTTCAAAGTATTCTATACTTAGTTATTTATATATAGTTTTTACATATTTATGTACGTGTGTACACGTGAATATCCTATAAATAGCTTTAAAGCATAAAGTTTGACCCAATAACAACTATTGTGATGAAAATACTCGCAAAATTGTTTTTATAATGAGCGTGGTTGCCATTGTAAAGAAATATCGATTTAAATATAAATTAATCCAAAACTAACGCAAAACAAAAGAAGATGTTTATTGCATTTCATTTGTCACATAATAGATTATAATGTAATTTAATCTTGATAATTGAAATTTTTTATCAGAGACTAAGTGCCCGCAGTGTAGAAATTGTCCATTACACTAAGGACAAACCCAAATATATAATAAATATATGATCACCGGCTTCAAGGATTCTTGAGTACAATATAAAGGCGATACCGTTCAAGTATAAAAAATTTCATTCACTATATATTTTTGTTTTGTTTTCAAATGAATATTTAAGAAATCGCCAATAATGAATAAAAGTAAAATTAAAAATCAGACAATTTGCTACACGATTAATAAGATGAAAACCCAAGATAGATATAAATAAACATGTGTAAGTCGTTATTGACGTTTACCGAAATAAAATGGTCAATATCCCCTTTGCTATTAAATACGTTTTCACTTCCTAATACAAAAATACATATTTATGCGTACAGATATAGGATAACATCATATTTATAACAGGTAATCAGTGCCCCATACACTATTGTTAGGCTATGTTCACCAAATAAAAGATTTACGACTAATACAAATCTAGTTTTTGCCTTCCAATTTCCATTAATTTCGTGCCAAAATTTGTAGAAGCTCACGCGTGAGCAGATCAACGAAAGAAACTAAGGCCTAATTCCCAAGTTCCTAGTGTACACAACGATTGCTATTCTCTTATCTAACGAACGTCATCCGATCAATAAAACCATGGTATTTTTAATTTGATTAGACTTCGTATATAGCCCATGAAAAGTGTGTTTCTTCAATGTTGCACTACAAATGGAATTTATTCCAAGTTGAATCTACTACTGATTTAAAAATCTATTGACTGGAAACCTCGTGTGTTTAAGGTGCAGTAACGTCTCCTACTGACTGGTTGCCACCTGGTCCGAAACGTATTACTATTTTTTTATCCTGACTTTTAATACCAATCAGTTTTAATTTGAACAAGCTTATTTGAAAGTACTTTAAACCTTAAAAACATAGCATATGTGATATTTTTTTTAAAAAGAAGTATGTAATAAATATATTTTTCATATTAAATAATGTCATGATGACCATGAACATCTAGTCGCCATTGTTGTTTGTGGCCGGAAATAATGACATGTCTTTAACAGCAGGTGTTCATAGTGGTTATAATTCACAATTTCAAAATAATCTTATTGATACCCTATACAGGTTTGATAGGTATTATATGTAGTGATTTGTGTCATAAATTGCATTGTAAATAACATTTTTTAATTTGAATAGAAAAAATTAATTCTTTAATAAGTATTTAAAAACGAAACTTTTAGTGGGTTTTGGAGCATAGGGATGTAACCTACTTATAGCTTGCTAGCAACAACGTACGCAAACAAATGACAACTTTTCCGTTACAAACTTTGAATATACACCTAGCCGTATATGGATAAACTTTAAATGAAGTACAATATACTTTATACTTTAATAAATTGTGCGTTAGCTCTTTTAAAACAAAAGGCCAAAAATTTAATATGTTTAATTGAAAGGTAGCAAGAGTAGTGCTAATATTTCATAAACTACTTCTACGAACACCTGAGTATTACGCACTCTCTTGGATACAATTTTTACAGAATGACTTTTAATCAAAGCAATGCGGGGTTTTTCAGTTTGAAGTACGCTCTCTCTACATCCATAGGCACTGCATTGATAAATTGGTGAAATCTCCTACGATAATCTGTTGCATTTTCTCTCTCTCTCACACACACACATATATATATATTTGTGTGTGTGTGCGGTCAGCATATACAAAACGTGGTTAAAATAGAAAAAAAGCAATACATAAACTAAACTGGTTTCTTTTAAATATTGCACATTTCGCTAAGTATTTGAAAATTCATCTGTAAGTCACCGTGGCAGCGATTTCCTACTAATTTTCCGTTATATATATATATATATATATATATATATATATATATATATATATATATCGATTTAGATATTTTTGTAGTCTTTGCCTCAGGTATGTTCTAGTGGGTTTTTCAGTCGAAATTACGGCATTTCTATGTTGAATCTCTGCGATTTGCGGTCGGGGTTGTCCCTTTGCACTATCAGTTTCACAAAGAATTGATTGATTCCCATTTTCATTTAAGCCTCTATTTCGTGTTTGCTCAGACTGGGTGGGTATTTTCCCTTTCCTACCGAAAGCTTTAACATCGTTCATACTAACCACTGTAAATGCGGTGCGATCTAATCTTCGTTGACTGGTGACGTTTTCACATCATCCACCGACCTCTAATCACACACACACACACACACACACACACACACACACGATTATTCTCGCAATAGCAGATTTAAGCAACTACGGTAACCTAGGTCCGAAATAGTTATACTTGTATTTTAGTTTTTTTTAAACAAAGTATGTCAAGGTAACTAAATTCTATATATGTATGTGGATGGGACGCATGACAAAACTCACTCAACAACCATATATATATATATATATATATATATATATATATATATATATATATATATATATATATATATATATACAATAAAATGGCAGACAGAACTTTACCTCAGTATAATTGAAACTATCTCGAATTCCGGTATACATAATCGCATCTAGTGTGCAGAATGTTGCAGGGGAGAGAGAAAAAATTGAACATGTGTGTTATAATTTTAATGTTACGATGTCACAGTAATTAAAGTTAAAATTCAAATCTGAAAAAAAGCTGACAAACTTGACTATCAGATACAGTTTTTAGGCGGAGAACTACTATATATGCAATTGCGTATGATGTATGGCGCATTTAGTAACAACATAGTTCAAATATGAAGAGAAGGATAAACCAAAGACAAAAAGTCACCGGGATTGAAATAGAGTCAAGGCCAGAAAGTCGATTAGGTTAGGACTTAATAAATAGAAAAATGTAGAGATTGTAAGGACAAACCAGAGATCTAACTAAAAACAATTATATGCACGTTGCTAAATTAACCAACTCAAAGAAACTATTGTATATAAATGTACGTCAATATATCTAAACTAAATCATTAGACATATATATATATATATATATATATATATATATATATATATATATATATATATATAATCTTTAACACACGTTTTAAAAAGTTAGATGAAGCTCGTACATACATGTAGAATTTATATACAATTATTCCTTTGTATAAATAAATATAATCAACAATGTGATGTTATATATATATTTCGATCCTAACTTATATAAATATATACGAAACACATAAATATGTACGTTTATAGAACTTATAGATATTTAATCATATATATTCATAATATAAGCAACACTGTGAGTCAAATGTCTCTAATCGGAATATGGTCTAGTAACATCCTTATTTATATGTTATGGATTATTATATCTATATAAATATGTTTAATTTCTTATTTGTCAATTGTGATCTAATTAATTATTTAATATAAAAATATATAAAAATTACTCTATATATAGACATATAAATAAATATATATATGTGTATATTTCATATACGTTTATATATATATATATATGAATATATATATACAGATTAATATATATATTATATATTTTGTATTTGTTAATACATATATATGCGTCTTATGGCATATCCATTGATAAATCTGTGTTTGAGTAAGATAAGGAAAAATGAATAGGTATTTATATCGTGCTAGGTCATTCTCAAACAGTTTTCAATAAACGGTGTTTCTTACTTACGTTCAGAATTAATTCAGGTTCATCCGCGTCCCCTTTTCGGACACTAGAATGCTTGATTAAATATTGGGCCTAATGATTTTTTTACCGATGTTACGCTCATTATATGATTCCCAGATTTTACTTCAATCGACTCTCTAATTAGTCTAGTTAATCTGTTGCGGTTGCATAACGCGATGTGTCTGCATCCATACAAGTCTATTTCATGACCTGTTTACCTTGAATGCGTAGCTAGATCTTATCTTTGAATGTGTCCGTATTACCAGGCCGTTTTGTGTTCCCCTCTATGAACCTTTATCGGGCGCATGGTTTCGCCTATATACTTGAGCTTGCAATCTTTGCAAGGTATCGCATATACTCCTGATGTATCGAGAGGTTCTATTTTTCTTTTTGGTTAGTTAGGTTTTTGCCTATAGTAAGCGATTGTCTTATAATTGTTTTTAAATTGTATTTAGTTGCTATTTTTGGATTTTTTCTGCTCAACTTTGAATCAGTTAATACTATAATTTTGCGTTTATCTAGTTCTGTCTCCTTCTTTACGTTTTTTATTATTTTACCATCAAGTCTTAGCATTATCTCTCTTATTATCCTCTGTATTATAATTGATGAATAGCCTTTTATTTTAATATTTCCTTTAATCGAATCATTTCCTTATCTCTATTTTTCAAATCCACTATTCTAAGACACCTCAATACCGTGGATTTAAGAATGATTATTTACATTCCTAATGGATGGTTTGAGAAGAAATTGAGAAGGAGTCCCGATTACATCTCTTTCCTAAAAATATCTCTTTGTAATCTGGGTCCATTCCGTTTTATTTTCACAGACAAAAAGGTAATTCATCATTATTTTCTTTTCCAATGTAAAATTTAAGTCACCAAGCTGGTTGGATAACTCTCACCATGATTCAAAATAAGAAACATAACATCCAGGAAACTCACCTACAATTTTGGCTTGAGAGGAGATTTTAACAACAGATTTTCTTCAAAATAGTACAGAAAAATATTAGTGACCGGGACTGAGATTGGTTGTCCCATAGCGACACCTTTAACTTGTTTATAAAATTATGCTCTGTACATAAATTAGGTGGAGGACATACAAATATTTCACTCTTCCATAATACATCTTTAAATCCTTTTACAATCTTTTATTATCTCTGGGAACTCCGTTAGACAACGCTTCACACTTTCTAATGCTGTTTGTACAGGGACAATATTATACATCTATACAACATCTAGATTTACCATTCTATCATTCTGCATCAAATTGTACCTACTAATAATGTCAATAAACTGTTATAAGTCCATTAAAGTATAATCTAGAAAATAACTATATTTTATAATTCTGTTGCATAGAAAATTAGACAATCATTTATATGGCGAATTTTGTACATTATAAAATTGATCTAAGTGGATTTCCTTGTTTATGAATCTTCACTAGAACATAAAATGTCGGAGGGACTGTACCACGTTGTATTAATTTATTCACAGATCCTGCATCTAATTCATCCAATTCAATCATTCTATTGATTTTAGTCTTAACCTCTCCTTGCAACTTATATGCTGTATCTTTACTTATTTTAATATAAACCTCGTCATTATTTAATTGTTCATATACTTTAACCTCTTAATCTGACTGGTTCATTAATACTCTTGACTAACATTATCAGCTTTTAGGCATATTACTTTGGTGGATAATAATTCCGCTCTTAAGGTTTTCAATTCATAATTCGGCTTGCATCTCTCTTCTTTAGGCTCCAACACCGCTTTGACACATATAAATCAAACCTAGTTTTCTTTTCTCGGAGGAGCTGGACAGTCTTTACTTTTTCTGGTATGTAATCGAAAAGGGGTTTTAGAATTAAGTCCAAGATTAAGAATTTGTTTTCTGGTCTTGCTTGAGATCCATTGCCGATAAATTAACCAAATGTATAGACATGTCAGCACGGACAAATACACACCCAGCCTGATCGAGGACGAAAGAGATGCGTGCTTAGAAATGGGGATCAATCGGATTTTCGCGAGACTGATATTGCAAATTGGCAAATGGCGAGCGCAAATTTCGGAGATTCAACATATGAAGCTGGCACTCCGCACTCTTTAAACGGATATTACGTCATTACAAGGCGGCACAGATTTGATAGAAGAAGACAAACACCATGTAGTAAATCGTTATTTCTGCTGCAAATTTTGAGATTGTAAACGAGTACCTATTACGAACTAAACCCATCAAGGTTGAATTTTACTGATAATATATTTATGCGTAACTGACCAAATCCTGCATTAAATTTTAATTGAAGTTAGTTTATTTAATTTCGGCGATTTTGGTGGATACTGCTTTCCGTCAATTCTCTCAGCTACGACAACTCTTCTTATAAACTAGGCTAATAATCTTATATATATATATATATTTATATATATATATATATATATATATATATATATATATATATATATATCATTCAATTCGCAGCTTGGGTGGTGCAGAGGATAATTAAAAGACTACAACACAAATGCACCTTCATCCGAGACACGGTCATGACAATACTGATAAGTACCTGATGGATTCCATTGTCTATAGCATGCAATTTTTAGTTTTATGCATACAATATATAACTAGATATTTATATTTACATATCCATTAAAGTCTAAATTTAACGCGGATTAATATTTCTTAAGAAAAGAGTACGAGCAAGATTTTGCAGACACGTATCCTTGATTCTATCATATTGCTTAACCAATTTCAATTAAAGATCTTACTGTTTTCTTGTTCCATCTATATACGCTGATGCGCAGAAGTTTCATTTAAATATGTGTATATTTGGATATAATATGACGTTATTTAAATGCAAATACGTACGATGACATTTGCCAAGAGAAATGTTTAATGTACAAAATGGTACGACATAGCTTTTCACGCAATTCTTTGCCTGCAATGCAACACTTCCCATTCAGTCCGAAATGTAAAGTGCTAATGGGACGGAATTCGGTTCGTCTGTTGCTACTTTGTTTGTCCAGTAAAGACGCTTTATATAACTATTTCAAATAAGGTCAACAATGTCGCTAATATTCTATAAAATTAGTGCGTGCTTTACGTAATATGATTTGACCAGTTCAAAAATAAACTTTATTGTCAGGGAAAGTTTGATCTTTAAACAGCGTAATTTGGATATAGGTTTTTCTTCGCTTAATTTATAACCAATCAGGGTGGCAAGCCAGCTATTTACGTTTCCGATAATCTTTGGGTACGCATGTAGGATTGATCCTTCAGTCCATAAATTGAACTGTGGATCGATAGATTTTTTTATTCAAATGTTTATCGACGCGTCAGAACAGATGTTATCATGATTTAAAATCATATCAAAGATATTTTTGCATTTTTCATTATTTTTGTCGCTACAATTTATATCTAATTTAAATATTACATATGATTGATTTCCGTAAATAAATGCATTAATCGCTTGAATTGATAGTTATTTATTATTTTATTTTATAAACTGCACTGCGCTTATGCAATTTGAACAGTTTCACCAAAACTAATCACGCCTTTGGAAGTAATAATATAAATTCAAAACATATTTCAAGCTGGAATCTTTATCTCTGATAATATTTTGTTTTAAATTTGCAAATTTCCTCTAAAGAATTCAATTGTCAAACAATTTAATAAAATATATATCTGTATAAACGTTATTTTATCCCGTCATGTATTCTTCAGTTTCTTGTGCAACATATCTAACATTAACATTTTAACTACCAGTATTATAATAACCGCATTCAATAGGAACGCTTTGGCTTACCGTGCAAATAAGCAATTATACATAGTTATAGTACACTGAATTGGGTTTTCTATAGACTATAAACGCATTGATTCTCATGGTAATGAGCAGCTGTATAAGTTGATGCTTAGTGATGCATAACATCAATGAATCGAGCTGAGCTAAATTTGCGATAGTGTGACTCTAAATATGAAACTAAAATACCTGCTCTGCTATCAGAGCTACATATTTCCGCCTTTTTTAATTTGTGTCAACGTAAAATATTTATTAATTTGCGAGGGTATTAACAGAATACGTAAATACAAACAAACTTTGACCATTTCCAATTCCTTTTAACAAAATGCAATGAAATCATTATTTACTGCGTGTGTGGTAAAACTGAAACATTTAGTGCCTACCTAAAATTTTAATTAACTTGCGAAGTTTAATAAAAAGTACGAAATTAGAAAAACGTTTATCTTCGAAAATTCCCGTTAACAAAATTCAATTAAACTATCACGTATTGCGCGTGTGTTAATAACAGTTATTTAAATCAGGAATGCAAACTTGATACAAACACCAATACCATTATATACTCATTTCTCAGTATAAACTAACCGATGTATAAGTATTCAAAAGTAATAAACTCAATAGACCGCTTTCGTCCTTGTTGAGAACATTTTAAGTACTGCCCAGAACTTTGCAGTGAATGAAGCACAAACTGGGGCACAGTTTCTTTTATTTCCATCTGAAGGAAATGCTTAAACAACACACAAGTTAGTATATTACTGAAAATTCTGTGTAGTGTGATGAAGTGTCACAGTCTCCATAACAGACGTCGGTATTTTTAACCCTGTTCTCGAAAAAAATTTCTACAGTACATGACAAATTTCCAATATGGATGAAATGGCGCTGGCCTGTCTTAATTGTAAACTACTTTGTTTATACTTTAAATGTATATATATATATATATATATATATATATATATATATATATATATACAGGCCCTCGACTAGAATCAACAAACATACAATCGGATTGGCAACAAACTGAAGTGGAAATAACAGAGGCGCATACGATGACAGAAGTCTCCAAACAATGTGAGCGTTTAACACTGCAATCCACACTGGCGCTGTTACCATGTGAAAACGTCAACTTTGCGCAACAATGTGAAACGATCAACTATACTGGGAAAAATAGCAGTAAAAACGAGTCAGATTTGTAACCACTAGCATAGTCAATTGAAAACCCAAAATGTATAAATATGTATGATTGTATAAGAGATGATTAGTATTCACGAAATAAATGGCCTTTATCCACTTTGTTATTTATGTGTTGTTTTCCTAATTATAAGAATATATATAATATATATATATATATATATATATATATATATATATATATATATATATATATCGAACACGAATAATTGATCCAAATAATCAATAGGATATGTTTATTAAAAGCCAGCAACTTCTGCATTCAGAGCTTATAGCTAACACATGCTAAAAAGTACACAACGCGAATATTAAAAATCGTTCATGTATATAAAAAGAGTTGTGTAAAAATTAGACTGAATCTTTAAAATCCGTATCCGACAACATATACGTTAACTGCACTGGGAAATAGTTGTTCTTACCGAAAATAAATATACGCTGTTCAAAATATCCTCACATTTCGACGAAAATAATATTTATTTATTTTTATTCGAATGAAACCAAGCGAAATTCTACATTAAAATATAGTTTAAACTTCATAACTATGCCCAAAATCCGGTTAACGATCATATATATATATATATATATATATATATATATATTATTCATATATATTCATATATATATATAATATATATATATAGTTTGTAAACGCTCAATATGACATTACTTAGCAAAGGTAATGCATCCCTTAAACCAGTTTCATTCTGTTTAGTAACAGTCCAAAACTTTAACAATAATTGTTTGCGCAGGTGGTGGTAACAATTATTTAAATCAAGTTTGCGAGCTTGAAATAAACACCAATCCCATTGTATTTAACCAGTCGTTGAACAACATAACAAAATCCAGCCGTATCGACAGACGCTTTCGATGATCATCATCATTCGACGGAACTGATATCGAGGATCAAACCGCATTGATTTCCATATATTCAATGCGGTTTGATCCTCGATAGTCAGTTTGCCGTTGTACTCTGATGATGATCAAGGAAGGTCGAAACGCGTCAGTGCGTTGCGGCTGGCGGTAGTTTTGTTATGTTGTTCGACGACTGGTTAAATACAATGGGATTGGTGTTTACTTCAAGCTCGCAAACTTGATTTAAAGAATTGTTACCACCACCCGCGCAATCAATTATTGTTAAATTGTATTGCCTATATATGTATATGTGGCGAAAGCTGCAAACAGTTAATGTTCGTGACTGCATAGAAATTGTGCAGCCGACATTTCCAGTCAAGTTCAATGTATGCAAGACTGCTAGATGTCAGAGCCGCATATCTAAATTTGATTTCCATATATATTAAATGCGGTTTGATCCACGATAGTCAGTTTGCCGTCGTACTCTGATTATGATCTAGGAAGGTCGAAACGCGTCAGTGCGTTGCGGCTGGCGGTAGTTTTGTTATGTTTTTCGACGACTGGTTAAATACAATGGGATTGGTGTTTACTTCAAGTCCAAAACTTGCCATGGACGGAATACGTACCTGGGAAAATTTGCTCGAATTTTTGCGACTATACCAACTTCTTACCCGTGGCGCATACTTCACAAAATTTGGAATTATATTAAGTAGGATTTTATGGCAAGATTTCCTTCAGGCGGAACCTAGTCCGTCGTGGCTCAGCAAATGTTTTCTTTCATAATCGGGGCTCGATAGTGATTTATTCTGCCATACGTTGATAAATGAATTCGAATTGACATTAATTAGTGCTTT
Source organism: Eudiplozoon nipponicum (assembly GCA_029291075.1). Lineage (NCBI taxonomy): Eukaryota > Metazoa > Platyhelminthes > Monogenea > Mazocraeidea > Diplozoidae > Eudiplozoon > Eudiplozoon nipponicum. Next base: position 100,536 of record JAQBSW010001839.1, read on the forward strand.
TGAGGCGAACGCATAAGCGACATTTACGAAGTGAACAAAATTTTGAATGTGCTCGACACATTCGAACACGATTAATCAAATCATTTCTTCCCGGTACGTAAACATAAATTTCAGAATGTTGTGTTGCTTGACGCGTCATCGCTGAACTGATGTCAATACATAACAAGTTTGCGAAGCAGACGTGTCCAGGTTCGAGTTCTGTCTGCGGCAAATTCTGGCCAGTACTAAATGAGTTGAAAAAAAAGACAAAACCTGTCTACTGGATGAATTGCCTTTTCTACACTATGCTATTCTTAGTTTATACTGACATATGTAAGAAATTAATGGGCCAGGTGCTTATATCAAGATCGCAAACTTAATTATAAAAATTTTTATCACCGCCCGCGAAACCAATGTTCGTTTAATTATATAAATATTTTCATTTCGATACCATCTCCCCATGTAGTGTGGTGTCTGTTCAGTAATGACAGATTGGGGATTGTTAGTTAGAACCTTGTGTCTAAATGGATGCTATATGAGCTCCACCTAAAAGAGAAAACAACTAACCGAGTTACATTAATTAGTATATCTCTGAAAATTGTGTGTAGTATGCGGCAGATTAGCTCAGTGGTTAGAGCACCAGATTCCGAAGCAGGCGTGCCCAGGTTCAAGCCCTGCCCGCGGCAAATTCTGCCTAGTACATGTTGAGTTCCCAATAAGGACAAAACCGGTCTACTAGATGAATTGCCTATTCTACACTATAAATTTCTTAGTTTGTACTAATAAAATGTAAATTCTTAATGTGTCAGACGTTTATATCAAGACCGCAAACTTGATTATAATAATTGTTATCACCACCCGCGCAACCAATGCTCGTTTAATTATATAAATGTTCATTTCAATACCACTTCCCCATGTAATGTGGTGTCTGTTCAGTAATGACAGATTGGGCATGGTTAGTTGGAACTTTGGGTCTAAATAGATGCCATATGAGCTCCACCTAAAGGAAAAATTGACTAACCAAGTTACATTAGTTAGTATATAACTGAAAAATGTGTGTAGTGTAGTGTGCGGCAGGATAGCTCAGTGGTTAGAGCACCAGATTCCGAAGCAGACGTGCCCAGGTTCGTATCCTGTCCGCGGCAAATTCTGGCCAGTACTTGATGAGTTCCCAATAAGGACGAAACCGGTCTACTGGATGAATTGCCTTTTCTACACTATAAAATTATTAGTTTATACTGACATATGTAAGTAATTAATGGGTCAGGTGTTTATATCAAGACCGCAACCTTGATTATAATAATTGTTATCACCACCCGCGCAACCAATGTTCGTTTAATTATATAAATGTTCATTTCAATACCATTTCCCATGTAATGTGGTGTCTGTTCAGTAATGACAGATTGGGCATGGTTAGTTGGAACTTTGGGTCTAAATGGATGCCATATGAGCTCCACCTAAAGGAAAAATTGACTAACCAAGTTACATTAGTTAGTATATAACTGAAAATTGTGTGTAGTGTAGTGTGCGGCAGGATAGCTCAGTGGTTAGAGCACCAGATTCCGAAGCAGACGTGCCCAGGTTCGTATCCTGTCCGCGGCAAATTCTGGCCAGTACTTGATGAGTTCCCAATAAGGACGAAACCGGTCTACTGGATGAATTGCCTTTTCTACACTATACAATTCTTAGTTTATACTGACATATGTAAGTAATTAATGGGTCAGGTGTTTATATCAAGACCGCAACCTTGATTATAATAATTGTTATCACCACCCGCGCAACCAATGTTCGTTTAATTATATAAATGTTCATTTCAATACCACTTCCCCATGTAATGTGGTGTCTGTTCAGTAATGACAGATTGGGCATGGTTAGTTGGAACTTTGGGTCTAAATGTATGCCATATGAGCTCCACCTAAAGGAAAAATTGACTAACCAAGTTACATTAGTTAGTATATAACTGAAAATTGTGTGTAGTGTAGTGTGCGGCAGGATAGCTCAGTGGTTAGAGCACCAGATTCCGAAGCAGACGTGCCCAGGTTCGTATCCTGTCCGCGGCAAATTCTGGCCAGTACTTGATGAGTTCCCAATAAGGACGAAACCGGTCTACTGGATGAATTGCCTTTTCTACACTATACAATTCTTAGTTTATACTGACATATGTAAGTAATTAATGGGTCAGGTGTTTATATCAAGACCGCAACCTTGATTATAATAATTGTTATCACCACCCGCGCAACCAATGTTCGTTTAATTATATAAATGTTCATTTCAATACCACTTCCCCATGTAATGTGGTGTCTGTTCAGTAATGACAGATTGGGCATGGTTAGTTGGAACTTTGGGTCTAAATGGATGCCATATGAGCTCCACCTAAAGGAAAAATTGACTAACCAAGTTACATTAGTTAGTATATAACTGAAAATTGTGTGTAGTGTAGTGTGCGGCAGGATAGCTCAGTGGTTAGAGCACCAGATTCCGAAGCAGACGTGCCCAGGTTCGTATCCTGTCCGCGGCAAATTCTGGCCAGTACTTGATGAGTTCCCAATAAGGACGAAACCGGTCTACTGGATGAATTGCCTTTTCTACACTATACAATTCTTAGTTTATACTGACATATGTAAGTAATTAATGGGTCAGGTGTTTATATCAAGACCGCAACCTTGATTATAATAATTGTTATCACCACCCGCGCAACCAATGTTCGTTTAATTATATAAATGTTCATTTCAATACCACTTTCCCCATGTAATGTGGTGTCTGTTCAGTAATGACAGATTGGGCATGGTTAGTTGGAACTTTGGGTCTAAATGGATGCCATATGAGCTCCACCTAAAGGAAAAATTGACTAACCAAGTTACATTAGTTAGTATATAACTGAAAATTGTGTGTAGTGTAGTGTGCGGCAGGATAGCTCAGTGGTTAGAGCACCAGATTCCGAAGCAGACGTGCCCAGGTTCGTATCCTGTCCGCGGCAAATTCTGGCCAGTACTTGATGAGTTCCCAATAAGGACGAAACCGGTCTACTGGATGAATTGCCTTTTCTACACTATACAATTCTTAGTTTATACTGACATATGTAAGTAATTAATGGGTCAGGTGTTTATATCAAGACCGCAACCTTGATTATAATAATTGTTATCACCACCCGCGCAACCAATGTTCGTTTAATTATATAAATGTTCATTTCAATACCATTTCCCCATGTAATGTGGTGTCTGTTCAGTAATGACAGATTGGGCATGGTTAGTTGGAACTTTGGGTCTAAATGGATGCCATATGAGCTCCACCTAAAGGAAAAATTGACTAACCAAGTTACATTAGTTAGTATATAACTGAAAATTGTGTGTAGTGTAGTGTGCGGCAGGATAGCTCAGTGGTTAGAGCACCAGATTCCGAAGCAGACGTGCCCAGGTTCGTATCCTGTCCGCGGCAAATTCTGGCCAGTACTTGATGAGTTCCCAATAAGGACGAAACCGGTCTACTGGATGAATTGCCTTTTCTACACTATACAATTCTTAGTTTATACTGACATATGTAAGTAATTAATGGGTCAGGTGTTTATATCAAGACCGCAACCTTGATTATAATAATTGTTATCACCACCCGCGCAACCAATGTTCGTTTAATTATATAAATGTTCATTTCAATACCATTTCCCCATGTAATGTGGTGTCTGTTCAGTAATGACAGATTGGGCATGGTTAGTTGGAACTTTGGGTCTAAATGGATGCCATATGAGCTCCACCTAAAGGAAAAATTGACTAACCAAGTTACATTAGTTAGTATATAACTGAAAATTGTGTGTAGTGTAGTGTGCGGCAGGATAGCTCAGTGGTTAGAGCACCAGATTCCGAAGCAGACGTGCCCAGGTTCGTATCCTGTCCGCGGCAAATTCTGGCCAGTACTTGATGAGTTCCCAATAAGGACGAAACCGGTCTACTGGATGAATTGCCTTTTCTACACTATACAATTCTTAGTTTATACTGACATATGTAAGTAATTAATGGGTCAGGTGTTTATATCAAGACCGCAACCTTGATTATAATAATTGTTATCACCACCCGCGCAACCAATGTTCGTTTAATTATATAAATGTTCATTTCAATACCATTTCCCCATGTAATGTGGTGTCTGTTCAGTAATGACAGATTGGGCATGGTTAGTTGGAACTTTGGGTCTAAATGGATGCCATATGAGCTCCACCTAAAGGAAAAATTGACTAACCAAGTTACATTAGTTAGTATATAACTGAAAATTGTGTGTAGTGTAGTGTGCGGCAGGATAGCTCAGTGGTTAGAGCACCAGATTCCGAAGCAGACGTGCCCAGGTTCGTATCCTGTCCGCGGCAAATTCTGGCCAGTACTTGATGAGTTCCCAATAAGGACGAAACCGGTCTACTGGATGAATTGCCTTTTCTACACTATACAATTCTTAGTTTATACTGACATATGTAAGTAATTAATGGGTCAGGTGTTTATATCAAGACCGCAACCTTGATTATAATAATTGTTATCACCACCCGCGCAACCAATGTTCGTTTAATTATATAAATGTTCATTTCAATACCATTTCCCCATGTAATGTGGTGTCTGTTCAGTAATGACAGATTGGGCATGGTTAGTTGGAACTTTGGGTCTAAATGGATGCCATATGAGCTCCACCTAAAGGAAAAATTGACTAACCAAGTTACATTAGTTAGTATATAACTGAAAATTGTGTGTAGTGTAGTGTGCGGCAGGATAGCTCAGTGGTTAGAGCACCAGATTCCGAAGCAGACGTGCCCAGGTTCGTATCCTGTCCGCGGCAAATTCTGGCCAGTACTTGATGAGTTCCCAATAAGGACGAAACCGGTCTACTGGATGAATTGCCTTTTCTACACTATACAATTCTTAGTTTATACTGACATATGTAAGTAATTAATGGGTCAGGTGTTTATATCAAGACCGCAACCTTGATTATAATAATTGTTATCACCACCCGCGCAACCAATGTTCGTTTAATTATATAAATGTTCATTTCAATACCACTTCCCCATGTAATGTGGTGTCTGTTCAGTAATGACAGATTGGGCATGGTTAGTTGGAACTTTGGGTCTAAATGGATGCCATATGAGCTCCACCTAAAGGAAAAATTGACTAACCAAGTTACATTAGTTAGTATATAACTGAAAATTGTGTGTAGTGTAGTGTGCGGCAGGATAGCTCAGTGGTTAGAGCACCAGATTCCGAAGCAGACGTGCCCAGGTTCGTATCCTGTCCGCGGCAAATTCTGGCCAGTACTTGATGAGTTCCCAATAAGGACGAAACCGGTCTACTGGATGAATTGCCTTTTCTACACTATACAATTCTTAGTTTATACTGACATATGTAAGTAATTAATGGGTCAGGTGTTTATATCAAGACCGCAACCTTGATTATAATAATTGTTATCACCACCCGCGCAACCAATGTTCGTTTAATTATATAAATGTTCATTTCAATACCATTTCCCCATGTAATGTGGTGTCTGTTCAGTAATGACAGATTGGGCATGGTTAGTTGGAACTTTGGGTCTAAATGGATGCCATATAGAGCTCCACCTAAAGGAAAAATTGACTAACCAAGTTACATTAGTTAGTATATAACTGAAAATTGTGTGTAGTGTAGTGTGCGGCAGGATAGCTCAGTGGTTAGAGCACCAGATTCCGAAGCAGACGTGCCCAGGTTCGTATCCTGTCCGCGGCAAATTCTGGCCAGTACTTGATGAGTTCCCAATAAGGACGAAACCGGTCTACTGGATGAATTGCCTTTTCTACACTGTACAATTCTTAGTTTATACTGACATATGTAAGTAATTAATGGGTCAGGTGTTTATATCAAGACCGCAACCTTGATTATAATAATTGTTATCACCACCCGCGCAACCAATGTTCGTTTAATTATATAAATGTTCATTTCAATACCACTTCCCCATGTAATGTGGTGTCTGTTCAGTAATGACAGATTGGGCATGGTTAGTTGGAACTTTGGGTCTAAATGGATGCCATATGAGCTCCACCTAAAGGAAAAATTGACTAACCAAGTTACATTAGTTAGTATATAACTGAAAATTGTGTGTAGTGTAGTGTGCGGCAGGATAGCTCAGTGGTTAGAGCACCAGATTCCGAAGCAGACGTGCCCAGGTTCGTATCCTGTCCGCGGCAAATTCTGGCCAGTACTTGATGAGTTCCCAATAAGGACGAAACCGGTCTACTGGATGAATTGCCTTTCTACACTATACAATTCTTAGTTTATACTGACATATGTAAGTAATTAATGGGTCAGGTGTTTATATCAAGACCGCAACCTTGATTATAATAATTGTTATCACCACCCGCGCAACCAATGTTCGTTTAATTATATAAATGTTCATTTCAATACCATTTCCCCATGTAATGTGGTGTCTGTTCAGTAATGACAGATTGGGCATGGTTAGTTGGAACTTTGGGTCTAAATGGATGCCATATGAGCTCCACCTAAAGGAAAAATTGACTAACCAAGTTACATTAGTTAGTATATAACTGAAAATTGTGTGTAGTGTAGTGTGCGGCAGGATAGCTCAGTGGTTAGAGCACCAGATTCCGAAGCAGACGTGCCCAGGTTCGAATCCTGTCCGCGGCAAATTCTGGCCAGTACTTGATGAGTTCCCAATAAGGACGAAACCGGTCTACTGGATGAATTGCCTTTTCTACACTATACAATTCTTAGTTTATACTGACATATGTAAGTAATTAATGGGTCAGGTGTTTATATCAAGACCGCAACCTTGATTATAATAATTGTTATCACCACCCGCGCAACCAATGTTCGTTTAATTATATAAATGTTCATTTCAATACCATTTCCCCATGTAATGTGGTGTCTGTTCAGTAATGACAGATTGGGCATGGTTAGTTGGAACTTTGGGTCTAAATGGATGCCATATGAGCTCCACCTAAAGGAAAAATTGACTAACCAAGTTACATTAGTTAGTATATAACTGAAAATTGTGTGTAGTGTAGTGTGCGGCAGGATAGCTCAGTGGTTAGAGCACCAGATTCCGAAGCAGACGTGCCCAGGTTCGTATCCTGTCCGCGGCAAATTCTGGCCAGTACTTGATGAGTTCCCAATAAGGACGAAACCGGTCTACTGGATGAATTGCCTTTTCTACACTATACAATTCTTAGTTTATACTGACATATGTAAGTAATTAATGGGTCAGGTGTTTATATCAAGACCGCAACCTTGATTATAATAATTGTTATCACCACCCGCGCAACCAATGTTCGTTTAATTATATAAATGTTCATTTCAATACCATTTCCCCATGTAATGTGGTGTCTGTTCAGTAATGACAGATTGGGCATGGTTAGTTGGAACTTTGGGTCTAAATGGATGCCATATGAGCTCCACCTAAAGGAAAAATTGACTAACCAAGTTACATTAGTTAGTATATAACTGAAAATTGTGTGTAGTGTAGTGTGCGGCAGGATAGCTCAGTGGTTAGAGCACCAGATTCCGAAGCAGACGTGCCCAGGTTCGTATCCTGTCAGCGGCAAATTCTGGCCAGTACTTGATGAGTTCCCAATAAGGACGAAACCGGTCTACTGGATGAATTGCCTTTTCTACACTATACAATTCTTAGTTTATACTGACATATGTAAGTAATTAATGGGTCAGGTGTTTATATCAAGACCGCAACCTTGATTATAATAATTGTTATCACCACCCGCGCAACCAATGTTCGTTTAATTATATAAATGTTCATTTCAATACCATTTCCCCATGTAATGTGGTGTCTGTTCAGTAATGACAGATTGGGCATGGTTAGTTGGAACTTTGGGTCTAAATGGATGCCATATGAGCTCCACCTAAAGGAAAAATTGACTAACCAAGTTACATTAGTTAGTATATAACTGAAAATTGTGTGTAGTGTAGTGTGCGGCAGGATAGCTCAGTGGTTAGAGCACCAGATTCCGAAGCAGAGGTGCCCAGGTTCGTATCCTGTCCGCGGCAAATTCTGGCCAGTACTTGATGAGTTCCCAATAAGGACGAAACCGGTCTACTGGATGAATTGCCTTTTCTACACTATACAATTCTTAGTTTATACTGACATATGTAAGTAATTAATGGGTCAGGTGTTTATATCAAGACCGCAACCTTGATTATAATAATTGTTATCACCACCCGCGCAACCAATGTTCGTTTAATTATATAAATGTTCATTTCAATACCACTTCCCCATGTAATGTGGTGTCTGTTCAATAATGACAGATTGGGCATAGTTGGATTGGAACTTTGGGTCTAAATGGATGCCATATGAGCTCCACCTAAAGGAAAAATTGACTAACCAAGTTACATTAGTTAGTATATAACTGAAAATTGTGTGGAGTGTAGTGTGCGGCAGGATAGCTCAGTGGTTAGAGCACCAGATTCCGAAGCAGACGTGCCCAGGTTCAGTATCCTGTCCGCGGCAAATTCTGGCCAGTACTTGATGAGTTCCCAATAAGGACGAAACCGGTCTACTGGATGGGTGCCTTTCTACACTATACAATTCTTAGTTTATACTGACATATGTAAGTAATAAATGGGTCAGGTGTTTATATCAAGACCACCAACCTTGATTATAATAATTGTTATCACCACCCGCGCAACCAATGTTCGTTTAATTATATAAATGTTCATTTCAATACCACTTCCCCATGTAATGTGGTGTCTGTTCAGTAATGACAGATTGGGCATGGTTAGTTGGAACTTTGGGTCTAAATGGATGCCATATGAGCTCCACCTAAAGGAAAAATTGACTAACCAAGTTACATTAGTTAGTATATAACTGAAAATTGTGTGTAGTGTAGTGTGCGGCAGGATAGCTCAATTGGTTAGAGCACCAGATTCCGAAGCAGACCTTGCCCGGTTCGTATCCTGTCCGCAGCAAATTCTGGCCAGTACTTGATGAGTTCCCAATAAGGACAGAAACCGGTCTACTGGATGAATTGCCTTTTCTACACTATACAATTCTTAGTTTATACTGACATATGTAAGTAATTAATGGGTCAGGTGTTTATATCAAGACCGCAACCTTGATTATAATAATTGTTATCACCACCCGCGCAACCAATGTTCGTTTAATTATGTAAATGTTCATTTCAATACCATTTCCCCATGTAATGTGGTGTCTGTTCAGTAATGACAGATTGGGCATGGTTAGTTGGAACTTTGGGTCTAAATGGATGCCATATGAGCTCCACCTAAAGGAAAAATTGACTAACCAAGTTACATTAGTTAGTATATAACTGAAAATTGTGTGTAGTGTGGTGTGCGGCAGGATAGCTCAGTGGTTAGAGCACCAGATTCCGACGCAGACGTGCCCAGGTTCGTATCCTGTCCGCGGCAAATTCTGGCCAGTACTTGATGAGTTCCCAATAAGGACGAAACCGGTCTACTGGATGAATTGCCTTTTCTACACTATACAATTCTTAGTTTATACTGACATATGTAAGTAATTAATGGGTCAGGTGTTTATATCAAGACCGCAACCTTGATTATAATAATTGTTATCACCACCCGCGCAACCAATGTTCGTTTAATTACTCACTAGATAAGCGTACGCCATGCCTGTGTGTATGTATTCTCGTTTGTTTTTTGATTGAGGAGTAATCAACTATTGCACGTGTACACTCATCCTAGTGAAATTACAGCGATTTAGCAACATCTGACTAATCACTAGATAAGCGTATGCCACATCTGTGTTTTTGTGTGTGTGTGTGTGTGTGTGAGCGTTTGTTTAAGACATCAGGTTACATCAGGTTACAGTCGTTACATGGAATTTCATATACTCCTGATATGTCTAACAGTTCTATTTTCTCCTTTTGGTTGGGAAGTTTAATACCTAGGGTAAGGGTCTGTTTTTAAATAGTACGTATATTGTATTTTGATGCTAGCTTTTTGATTTTCATACTTAGTTTAGAGTCAGGTATAACCATTACCCTCCGGTCATCTTGTGCTTTATTTGACTTCACGTACTTCCAGTCATGATTAAATTTACTTATAACGCTCATTATAGTTGCTTCCATTAATTTTAGAGGATAGCCATTAGCACTGAATATTTCTCGCGGTCTATCTAATTCAATCTCTCTATGTTTTTTATCTGTTAATCTTAAGCTTCTTATTATCATCGATTTTAAGATACCGATTTTCATTCTATAGGGATGATTTGAATCGAAATTTAGAAGGATACCTGAGTAAGTATCCCTCCTATAAACATCCCGTTCTAGTTTTGTACCATGTCTAATTAACTTGACATCCAGAAATGGTAATTCGCCACATGATTCATTTTCAATTGTAAATTTAAGCTCGCTCACCTGATTTGCTATGTTTAAGAAATTTATCAGTTGATCCTCCCCGTGATTCCAAATAACTAATATATCATCCAAATATCGTACATACAATTTAGGATTTATAGGCGTTATATCTAAGAGAGTCTTCTCCATGTAATGCATGAAGATATTAGCTATTGGAACCGATAGTGGTTGCCCCATTGGAACACCTCTAATCTGCTTATATAATGCATTCCTAAATTTAAATTTAATCCTTGATTACTTGTTATCTTATTTTATCTGTTATCTTACGTTCTGTTTTTAGTGTAGCACTTTTTAACAAACGTTTATGTTTGCATCTTTCTTTATCAAATAATTTTCAACTTCTTTTACGATCCCCTTTTTATTTTATTTTAACTATCCACCTTAATAGAATACTTTTCCGTTTCTAACTTCATTTTACTAACTCTAAATTATTTACTTTATTCACAGTATCTTGCCCCTTCCTCTTCAGGATGCCACTCGGAATAACTTCATTTAGGATAGTACGTGTAAAAATAGGTCTGACGTGTGCGTTTAGGAAATGACAGTTATCTATTTAGTTTCATGTGAATTTCTGTTACACGTGCCGTTAATTACATGTAACAGATTATTTCTCAGTCTTAAGCAAACACTCACACACACACACACACAAACACAAACACACAGAGGTGGCATACGCTTATCTAGTGATTAGTCAGATGTTGCTAAATCGCTGTCATTTCACTGGGATGAGTGTACACGTGCAATAGTTGATTACTCCTCAATCAAAAACAAACGAGAATACATACACACAGGCATGGCGTACGCTTATCTAGTGAGTTGTCAGTAATTGTGACTAAATCACTGTAATCTCATTTCGAAGCGTGTACACATGCAGACATATACACAAACCAATTTTGCATACACTTTCCTAGCATTTTATGCTTAAGAGATCTAACAAAAAGTATAAATGGGGCAGTTTAAACTAATATTTCCACTTGACATATTGATTGTCAACTTATTATGATGAGCTTTCCATTGAAAAAGATATCCGTATCCGGATATCGAAAATTATGGAGAAAAAATCTGGAAGACAGTGGATGCAAACAAATTGGATCGCAACCCAATAATCAGGTAAATGATATATTCTCTGTCGCGCAACATGTTTCTTTTAATCTGTAATTAATATAACGCTTTGCGTTGATTATTAACCTATTGGTTTGTTTAAATTCAAGCCACACAATATTCAAGTTTTATGTCGTTGCAATCTCATGTTAAATATTCATAAATTAAACAAATATGAGTGCTCTTCAAGATCTAACAAATGTTTACATCTTTTTTTATTACGATAACTAAAAATTGGCAAAATTATTCGATTACTTTAAAAACTCAATAAACTTCGTAATCAAAAAGTTGTGCTTTTTTGTTTATGAGATTCCCATAAAAGTTTAAAAAGTTTGGATTTAGTAGATGATGATGTCTTTCAAACACACTGTATCAGAATACCTTCTGTCTGATCGTGTTTCATCAGTTACGACTCTGACTGGTTAGAATAAATATCTCCCCAAACAAAGCGATTGGCATCAGCAATGTCACATATAATAGTTCAGAAGAGCAATATATTTCAAGAAATTTCATCACTACAAACAAGGTAGCATCATTTCACCTCTTGATATTTTTTCTGTCAACAGTGCTTTAAATATGAATGATTATATGTGGACTGTAAAAGAAAACTAGGTCGCCCATTCCTAGTGAGGAATGGGTTGTCAAGTAGTCAAGGAAAAACTTAATGACGAAGCGAATGAATACATAATAGTTAGGTACTGAATGTTGCGCAGAACTCGTATAAATGCAATTATGTTTTACATTTTTTGCACCTAGTAACAAATGAGGTTAAATATGATCAGAAGGATAAACAAATATCACCACGAACGAAAGTTATAAACTGATATACACTTACGATTCATGTATACTAGTGACAAATCAGTTGAAGTCGGTACTCAGCTCTATAATAACTATACATTTGGGTGGGAAATGTAGGACGAAACAATCGCCTACACGAATATGTAAACGTACAGTAGTGGAACTAACTTCATATTAGTTTTTGGCAATATACTATGTTGTGAGTTGGCTATGAAGTCGCATTTTCGAAGACATTATATGAAGTTAGCTCTACACATGCAGGTTTAAACATTCGTATAGGTGATTTTACCGTGAAATTGTCCCGCATTCCTCACCGAACTATATAGTTGGTATGGGGAGTAATACTGGATCATGCTGATGAGTCGTCAGTAAGCACGAAATCAATGTACACACGAGATTATACCTTCCGATCATTCTGAAAATGCTTCACATTTCTGGTTATATTTGAATTATTTTGTTAGTAGTTCTGCAGCACCTAATACACAATTGCACTTTTTTCAATTCTCCGCATCAAACAGTGCCCTACTGTTATATATTTAATTGGAGTCATAATTACCGCGAAAATGGTTAACTGATATCTATTAACACAAGTACCGTCCTATTATCCCACATTCTTCACCCAAATATATATTGGTTAAAAGGCGTAATAGCGGCTCCTACTGAGGTTATTATTACCGCGGAAAGGTATAATTGATAACGATTAACACCTGCGTTTATGGATTATCTCGAGCAACGTGTGCTCATTAATAGTTGTAACTCCCAATTATGGTGAAAATTTTAGCATACCTTGAAATCCATTGTGTTGGTAGCATGTGCGGAAGTGGCAACCGTGGCTTTGCCACCGTTTACAGGCTCGGTTTATGTATTATATATAGAAAGATGACTTTTAAGTTACAGTTTTGACCGTATATGAAGTTACCTATATTTCTGCTGGTTTAAATATCCGTAAAGATGATTGGACAGCCCAATATTCCCAAATTCTTCACCAAAATATATGATGAGTACAGGGCGTAATACGGCCTACCACTGATGAGTCGTCAGTTAGCACGAATGTGCACATGAGATTCTACCTTCTGTTTATGTTGACTTTGGTTTACCCTTCCGGTCCTATTTGAACTAATTTATTACTATGTGCACATCGCCTAATACTAATTACTAGTTTCACACCGTTCTGTGGCTATAATCAAACACGCATTTAAAAACAATATATAAAAGTGCGCTTATTATGACTATATGGCATTGAAACATTAGTCACTTTTGGCTTTGTATGGTTGTGCATACGCATTTTTGACTTGTGCATAAGATTTTTTTATTTCCTTCGTGCACTTAATATAATTTTAATTCAAAACAAATACGTTTACATATTTCACACACACACACACATATATATATATATATATATATATATTTGATATATATATATATATATATATATATATATATATATATATATATATATATATATATATATATAATATATTGAAAAAGTGAAGCATGTCCGAACAAACCTCGCAAGACTGCTCTGTAAGCCAAAACTCATAAAACCTGACCGTCCCGTAAACTTCTTCGGTGCGGCCCATTATGTCAATTACCAAATCCTCGCAACAAATTCCATCTAAGTTTCTCTTGAAAGGTCGAAACGCGCCACTATGTGTGACTGACGGTAATTTTGCTATGTTGTTAGACTGCTTAAATACAATTTGATTGGTGATATTTCAAGCTCGCAAACGTGATTTGGAAAATTGCGCTCACCAGTTGCGCAGTCAATGATTGTTTAAGTGTATAACTTTGATATATTCTGCGAAAGCTGCAGAAAACTAATTTTGTGACTGCATATAAATCGTCCGGTCGAAATTTCCAGTCAATAACTATATATGCGAGACTCCTAGAATTGAGAGTCGCACATTTAATTTTGCTTTCGCGATTGATCCTCGCTAGTCAGTTTGCCGTTATACTCTGATGATGATCATGGAAGTTCGAAACGCGTCAGTACGTGTGACTGACTGGAGTTGTGCTGTTTTTCGATGACTGGTTATAAATAATGGGATTGGTATTTGCTTCAAGCTTGCAAAATTGATTGAAAGAAAAGTTTAGTGATAGATTCAAATGCAATCACAATGATTTTTAAAATACTTCAGTTTGTTATGAGCTCCAGTTTACATTAAATCGACCTTTAATTGCCTCACCCAAATATTATCGCCCACCTCGATGACCCCCACTTATTTATAGAAGATTGTGAGTAAACATTTCTGATAATTATATTACGCTAAATTATGATTTCAATCTGTAAACAGTCAGGCGAACAAACACAAAATGTCCTATTAAATAATGTCTCAACTAAGCCTTTTTGTCATTTCGATAGGCAGAGGTAGTTGGAAGGATAATATTGCTCTGTTCATGTTCTCATATGGAAGATTATTCTGCACAATGTGTTATAAGCTCTTTATTTAAGCAACTCTTGAAGAAAGTCTAGAGCATCATCTTCGTCGGTTTCAATTGTAAATCGCCTATGTTGTTGCCATGTATCGAATTTATTATGCAGTTCTTCAGTATGAACACGGCTATCACCGGACCAAGCGCTATCATCAACATAATGGTTTTATAGATTCAACCCATTCAATGTTTTGTTCGTTCTAACATAAACATTTAAAAAAGTTAGAATACGAAAGTTTTATTTGATTATATATAAATTTCTTCTCCAACAGCATGTTACACAAAATTTGAAAATTTAATTACAGGTTGAAAACGTGTTTATGCTTTTCTTATACATTTTTGTGAACAAATTAATTCTTAAAATTAAAAAAAAAATAGATGCAAAAATAACACAGCAGTGTTCATAAATAGCTAATAGAATTTTGACCAAATGCCTAGTTAGCATGGAGGTTTCTCGATAGTCGATTCCCTAATCAAATTTTTGCCTGGAGGACGTTTGAATTTTTTGACGCACATTTATCTGTTAACCAGCATAGGATAATTGCATTCCATTTGATAAGAAGTGCTTAGGCATTAATTTTCCTTTGTAGAAATTGCTTTAGTGTGCTTTCAGACGACACGATAGATATCATACTGTTTTGCATCTGGTGAAATTACAATTTTTAATAGTAAACTCCTGAAACTCCGTTTCTGATTTAGATTATATGAGCCCTTATTATTTCGTTGATGATGATTCTGAAAATCGTCCAAATCTCTGGTGAGAAAGAAAATAAATGGTGCATTTAATTATAATAACATGCAATTTAATAGAAATCGTTAGATTTAGCTATTATTATTTTATTTTAAAAATGCGCTTATTACAATCGCATTTGTGTGATATTGTTTGGTTAGATCTATTGGGTTTTCAATTATAACACGTTTAAATATACCTGATATTTGCTTTGACTAAAGCACTAATGATCTCAGTAGTTTTCTTTTTTGAACAAGATATTTCGGCTGCCGTTATCGGCAGTCTTCTTCAGTTGGTCTATTCGCACCAGTTTTACAAAACCAACTAATAATGCAAGCGCGATATTTCCTCTGGCAACATTACTTATACTTCAAACTGATGTATCACCCGATAACTGAGTTTCAAATGTGTGTGTATGCGTTTTGTAATGAAATGGAGACTGGACACACTAATGGGAGGAACAGACGGATGCATGAATTAGAATCCTAAGGCTAGCTCCAGTAAAGGCTTAAGAAAATCGTATTAAGGCCGACTTTTTAGTGGGATTATTATTCAATTTATGGCTAATAAATTATTGATAATATAGTCTTTCTAAAATCTTAGTGATAAAGAAAATAAACGGCACAAGTAATATTTCCATCATGCATTTTAATAGAAACCGTTAGATTTAGCTATTATCATTCTTGCTTTTAAAAATGGGTTAATAAACATGGCATTTATGTGATATTGTTGGGATATCTATTAGGTTTTCACATACAATACGTTTAAAACTAACTGGATATCGGTTGCATGTTTCGTTAGGTAATTTATTGTACATTGTAATTAATTTGGAGAATAGAAGCTTATTCTCAAATAAGTTCTGAAATCGAGGAATATAAAATTTTGAATAATATATGCTAGTTTCTCTGGAAAAGCAACTATAATGAATCTTAAGTGTATGGAGGCCAAGTTGTTTAATATATTTGTGTAATTCAATTAACGATATTGCTGTTCCACAGTCATAGCCGCTAAAGGTTTGCTTGAGCGAGATATTATGAGGAGGACAAATTTGAAAATGTACACCTTAGGAAATATGCTTTGAGTTCTTCCAATTTGTCGGAATGTGCATTGTGTGTAGGTTTCCAATTAATGGATATGTAACTGAAAATTGATATTATATATGTCTTAAAAAGAATAAGTCTTAGCTCAAATGCCGTTATTTGCCTTAGTATCAAATTTATTAAACGCTTTACTTTGAGTGAAATGGTGGTAATTTATTTTTTTGGACATGATTTATTTGTAAGACTTTTAATGCCTCTTTGAGGATTGATTTTTCAAAGGTGTAGAATGTCGTCAGTAGGTAATATATACTTACCGAATCTTAAAAAGTTGGAGTCATGTGTTCTGATTTTAACTGATATATTTGGGAGTACAATGGCTGTTACGTAAATCTTCTTTAATATTTAGCAAATATTAAGCTATAATTCCTAGGTTGATTGGATAATTTAGTGTGGTGTCATTTTCATATTTGATAATTTAACGTGTTTAATTGCGTTATTTATCAAACGGAATGCAATATCAAATGATAGTGTTCCTAATTTTTAACCATGTAGAACTCCAGCATTGATAAGCAATAGAAGAGATGACATTCCGTCTAAAGTGTCGATGCATTGCCTTTGTGACAAGTTTTTAAAGGCGCATTCTAATGTTTTTGTGTATAAGTTTAGGTTCGCAAGATCCTTAAAAATTTCCTGCATGGATATTGTAACAAAACCCATAGGGACGTTTTGTAATATTACAATATTTTC
The DNA here is from genome assembly GCA_029291075.1 of Eudiplozoon nipponicum. Lineage (NCBI taxonomy): Eukaryota > Metazoa > Platyhelminthes > Monogenea > Mazocraeidea > Diplozoidae > Eudiplozoon > Eudiplozoon nipponicum. Next base: position 117,724 of record JAQBSW010001839.1, read on the forward strand.
GTTGTTTAAGAATAACATATTGCGTATTTCATCTAGCAGATTGATTAAAATTGTCGTTCATGTTCGATTTGAGTGAAATCCTGTTGATGTGGATCGTTCAATTAGTTCATAGATGACGTTGTCCATAGCTTTAATGAGTGTAGGTACAATGGTTATTGGTCTTAAATCTTTAAATTTACAAGAGGTTTTGTTTTTTGGTGACAGCTTGAAATTTATCTGCTGCATTAACCCAGGGATGTCTTGTGACATTGACATTATGTTGTAACTATAATCCAACAGTTTCTCTGGATCTACTGATTGAGGAGCATGTTGATGGATACGCTGGATAGGTCCATTTGGTGCATATAATATATGGATTGCATAATATTCTGCTAACCGTTATTCTGTCCCTTCACATGCGACGAAATTTGAATATTTTTGCGGCATTGCTACTTGAATATGTTTCCCCTCATAATCAAAACCGAATCCTTGTGTTTGTTAAGTTGCTTATTCTTCGGTCTGATATTTGCTTTCAAGGCGACGACAACAATTCAAATGTTTCTACAGTACTTATACAATATTTTTCTAACCAATTATAAGTTCTGTCTTTATTGTCCTTAGTTATAAATATGTCAGGCCTTGCCAAATAAATATGTTCCACGTCATCATTATAAACGTCCATGTGCGTTCGATCTGCTGCTTCTTCATCGGTCTCATATAAGCTCTCCTGGAACGACAAATAATTGAACGCTTTCACAGAGTTTCTACAATATTTCGCTAGCCATTTATCAGCTCTGACACTGATGTCCACATTTAAAAATTGGTGTGGCATTTACTCTATAATATGTTTCTTGTTTTCATGATAAAGTCCTTGTGCGTTCAATATGCTGCTACTTCATCAAACTTATTTAAACTTTCCTGCGACGACAACAATACGAAAGGTTCCATAGCCTTTCTACAATATTTCACTAACCACTCCTAAGATCTGTCCTCGGCGTCCAAATTTATAAATTTATGCGGCATTGCCATACAAATATGTTCCGCGTCGTCATCATAACCGTTCTTGTGCTTTCAATCTGCTGCTTCATCATTGGTCTGAATAAAACATTTGCGCGACGGCAGAAATTAGAACGGTTCATATTTACTACTCTATAATTAAGCCCACCGTTCCTCTGACATATCTTTTGCGTCGAAATTAATATATTCGTGCCGCCTTACCACGATAACTTGACCCGCAACATAATTATAACCGTACACTTTTGTTCGATATATTGTTCGTCGTTTACTCGATATAAGCTTACCTGAGACGAAAAAAATTCAAACAGTTCCATAGTAATTTTAAAATATTTTTCTAACGAATTCTCAGCTCTGTCTATGTTGTCTACATTTATAAATTTGTGAGGCCTTGCCTCAGAATATTTTTCGCGTCATCATCATAACCGTCCTAGTGCATACGATCTGCTGCTTCTTCATTGGTCTGATTTGATCTTTATCTCGACGGAAACAATTCAAAAGGTTCAACAGAATTTCCATAATATTCCGCCAGTCTTTTCTTATACCATTCCTTTGCGTTGAAATTTGTTTTTTATGTGATATTGCTACATTTATTTGTTCGTTATCGTCAGCATAAACACACACATGTGTTCGAGCTGCTACTTCGTCGTTTATATGATTTAGGCTTTCCTGCGATGACACAAATTTTAACGGTTCCACAGTGTATCTACATTATTTCGCTAGCCACTTCTCAGCTCTGTCCTTAGCGTCCATAATTATAAATTAGTGCGGTATTAGCTCAAGAATATGTTCCGCGTCATCATCAGAACCGTCTTTGTGCGTTCGATCTGCTGCTTATTCATCGGTCCAATTTAAGCTTATCTGCGACGCAACAGTTCAAAATGTTTAAAAATATTTCCATAATATTCTGCCAACCTTGTCTCGGACCCTATTCTTGCGTCGGAAGTTTTATTTTTGGGCGGTATTACGACATGAATTTGTTGCTTTTTGTCAGCATAACCGACCTCGTGTGTTTGACCTGCTTCTCTGTCGTTGCCTTGAGAATAACATATCTGAGACGACAACATTGTGAA
>JAQBSW010001840.1:0-119748 GCA_029291075.1 Eudiplozoon nipponicum
CTCACATTCACCTAGAAGTTCTGACAATTCATGGACTTTCTCCAATTGATCTAGTCTAGTCAAATGGAATTTTGTTCTTATTTATTTTTCACCAGATTGAACTATCTTGACGTTTTTGATAACATTTCCCTTCCCAAACCCCCCTGCCATCAAATACTTTGCTAGTCACAATTCCACTCGCCTCCACAAATCCTACCCTTGATTTGTTATCTCAATGGTCGGGCCAGTTGGCCTTTGATGCCAAATAAATGTATTATTATTATTATTATTATTATTACAAGTTGTTTGTTTTCCTGTGAGTATGGTGTCAAACCTGAAGACGGGACAGAAGATGATGTCCCGAAAATTTGGCAAAATTTAATTCATTTGACTGGTTTAGTCCTTTTTTGGCACTTGCATGTACTGCGTTTAGTTTATGCTTAACATCATATTGATAAATAATAGGGCCATTAAACTTTAATTCAATATTTATGTCCAATGAGACTTTGAGTCTGCTCCAAAGGACATTTCGGTGGTTCGCTAGATTAAAATAAAAGTCCAAAGCGAAGTCATATTGGATCCACCTACTGGAGAGATTTGCGAAATCACGTTACTTCATATGTAAATGCAATTTGCTTGTAATGGGCGTCATGTTTAGATTAGTAGTTTTGTTGCATACCTCTAATTTGGACTAATATAACCTGCTGTGATAGTATGCTTAAGACCTTTAATGATGCATTTTTATCTGTCATACTCATTAGTCTCTGTTTCAATAACTAAAAATTGTATGAAATCTGGCCAGGAAATTAGTTTTACTTCTTAAATGAAATATACTTCTGTCAATATTAATCAGTGCGATGAGAAAGAAAAAACATTAAGAGTAGAACAGTCCATTGGGTTTGTACCATGTACCAGCATGTTGCATTTACGGAAATTAAGGCTTTTTGGGAGCGGTTAACATTTAGCATTGTTCTGATTTAATAAAATTCTCGATAAATATTAAATTTATTCAGTCTTGATTGTGGAAAGAAGACGAGATATCGATAGGAATCGCCTTGTAATTGTTTTTTTCTTTTTTTCGCGTTTTGCACCTGTCATTAAAAGTTAAGTGTTTTCCGCTGCTCTGCTTATTTGTATGGCATTTTCTGCTAACGTTTTGTGTCCTCTTTTCCGGACATTTCATTAGAGGTCTCACATATAAGCAAGACAGAAGACAAATTAAATAAAGCAGGTAACTCGCTTATTAATGCACATCTCTTTTCATATACCATGTAATTCACGTTAGTCAATATCCTGTCATCTTTTAATCAATACTCTATATATATATATATATATATATATATTCTTTCTTATATATATATATATATATATATCACTTTGTAGTTAAACACATGCGTATCCAAATGTTACAGATGGTAGTGTATACCTTTCTGTATATGTAGAGAGATCCTTTATTTAAGTGATTATGCATCGAAGTGTATAGGGAAACTGTCAAAATTAATTTTGGCACTATATTCGCATACATACACATAGATGTATATGTTTATCTATATGTAAATTTATGTGTATATATGGATGTATTGAATACTAGTTTGGCTAAATTTTGAGAATAAATTGATTAACGTGAAATATCCAGTTTCTAATAAGAGACGAGTTACTTACATTATCTCATTTGTCTTCTGCGTTTGCATATTGGTTATTTTAATTGGTTGAACTGAAGATTATTTTTTGTATGAGTTCGAACTACTCTTGTAAATGAAACACCTTTAGGTGCATATTTTAGTCGAATTTTCGACACGCCACAATCTAACTTTCTTCATTTCACTACTTATCGCATTATAAATGAATTGCTCTTTAAAATAAGCTTGGTTGTGTCGGTTAAAGAGTGACCAACCGATTTCTAATGCGTATAGCCATTAAACAAAGTTTCTCTTAAATATATTGTAAATAGAATCTGTTTTTGCAGCGATTCAAACCGAGAAGAAAAAAAGTTATTTACAAATGTCACTATAGTGACAGTTACGTAGATTAATGCATATTCACGTTTCAATTTCTCACGTGGTTTCTGAACGTTTGATGTTCACATGATTTTTCTGCTTCCGTGAGACAAAACACACTTTAAGTAAATTTCGTTGAATATAGTTCCAGGTTAAAATTGTGTTTCTAACGACTTTTTATGTGTGTAACTATATAAAGCAACTCTGTAATTGTAAGATTAATAGAAGCTTAAATATCAGTGTTTTGTGTAAAGGCAAAATATATGAGAAGCCTAATAGGTAGATACTGTTTTTTAACTGTTGTAAAATCAGTATCTAGACTTCATTACATATATATATATATATATCTCTATATATATATATATATATATATATCGTCATGCTTACCGCGAAATGTGATAACTGATATCGATCAAGGCCAGAGTGTATGCATTTGCTGGAGTAACAGGTGTTCAGAAATAGTTGTAATTCTCAATTTTGGTGAACTTTAGCATACATTGAAATCCATCGTGTTGGTACCATGTACCGACTCGGCAACCATAGTGTTGGTACCATGTACCTTTTCGGTACCATAATGTTGGTATCGGGTACTGACACAATAGCCATAGTGTTGGTACCCTTTACAGACTCGGTATATATATTATATATAGTGAGTTAGCTTTGAAGTCGCATTGTCGAAGACTTTATATGAAGTTAACTTCACTACTGCAGGTTTACACATTCGTATAGGAGATTGTACCGTCCTATTTTTCCACATTCCTCACCCAAATATATAGTGGGTAAAGGGCGTAATACCGGCTCCTACTGATGAGTCGCCAGTAAGCACGAAACGAATGTGCACGAGATTATACTTTCCGTTCATGCTGTCTTTGGTTTATCCTTCTGGTCATATTTGAACTAATTTGTTACTAGGTGCGCAACACCTAATACACAATTGCATATGAGAAGCCTTTTTAAAATCTGCGATTTGAAAAAACCTTATTTGAAAAATGCCAATGGTAAAGATTTGAAGAAATGAAGTGATTGACGGAAGGGAAAATAAGGAAGGTTAATTACACTGAAAAATATATGTAAATATCGCAAGTGAAAGGAGGTAAAAATTATGAAAAAAAGCGAAAGATGGTGTAAGAGGAAAGGTGAAAGCAACAGCGGGAAATATTTAAAGAAACAAATAAAGATAGAAAAAAACCGGAAATGAGTAAGGCAAAAAAAATAAAGGGAAGAAGAATTATTAAATGTCTAGGGAGGTTTAAAACGAAATATAAATAAAGAGACAGCGAGCAAGAGAAAGGGAAAGAAAAGAGTTAAATAAGGAGCGAACTAATAAGACACAAAATAGAGTAAGATTAAAACGAATCAGTAATGTAAGGAAGATCGAGAAAGAGAGAAACTAGCAGAGAATAAGTGAGGTGTATATTGATAGGTAGTGGGCGATAAAAATGCAACCGAGTTAGGGAACAATAAAGGTAAATAAGGAAAACAATAAAGAGAAAAATAGCGATAAAGCGTGAAGTAGTCGGAGCATGAATGGAGAGCAAGGAAATTATTAGTGGAGAGAGCGATAAGAGGAAAATACGAGATATATAATTAGAGTGAGAGAGATAAAAGGAAGAAGAGAGATAGGTGAAGTTTGATGGAGAGAAATTATAGAAATTATTTAGGAAAATATATATTAATACATTAAAACAGATGAGAAAGCAAAGAGCGCGAAAAATGCGCAATGAATAGAGAATGTAGATTAAAAAACGAGTGAATGGCAAAAAGTGAGAAAATTGAGGAGACGTAGGAAGAAGTAAAGGCAGAGAGGATCCAGAAAGAGAATTTAAGGAAAAACAGAAAGAAAAATAGAGTGGAGAAGAAATCGGAAAAGGCGAGAGACAGTCGGTGCTGAAAACAAAGTAAGAGCAATTGAAATTGGAAAAATGAAAATGAATAGACTAAAAACAGAAAGCGGGAGAGATAGATTTAGGGACGTAGCAAGAAAACAAGATATAGTGAGCGAGGAAGACGAGAAACGAGAGAAAGAAGAAATAGGGAGGAATGCAGTATGAAATTGTGCGTGGGAGGAAGAGGCAAGGAGAGAAATAAATCAATGCGAAAAGGCAAATGGATAATGATGTTTAAAGGAATAGCAAGATAAGAGTGGATAGAGAGATATATTAGTAAGAAAAGGCCACGTAACGTAAATTAGTAAACAACATATTGATAAAGCAAAAGTGTGTAAGAGTTGAAACGAAACACAGAAAAATAAACACACAAGGTGAGAACGGAAAAGTAGAAAATAATGAACTGAACTAAAATAAGACAGAACAAAAAACAAATACTCAGTTAGAACTGAGGTAGCAGAATTATGAATCAGTAGGTAGAAACAGAAAAAAATTAGTAGTAAACATAGCAGAAACTGAAAGTGAATTTGGTGTCAAAAAAAGATTGTGAAAGAGATAACAATAGAGAGATAGATATTAAAAAGCGAGAAAATAGATAGCAGGAAGAATCATAGAGGAATCCGTAGATTAAGAAAGAAGAAAGAAAAATATATGGGGAGTGAGTAAAAGAGGAATAGATAGGTGGGGAAATGGAAATTTAACAACACAGAAAGATTGAGAGAGTTATAAAGAAAGATTGTGATTGTGAAAAAAATTAGATACAGATGAAGACGGAGAAAACGTTAAATAAGTAAAAGATAGAAAACAAGCTAAAGCGAAAGGTAAATTTTAAACGATAAAAAGGAGAGCGAAATTAATATATAAAACATTGGACTAGAGATAAACGAATGAAATGGGGTTAGAAAGGAGTGAAAAGTGTAAAAGATACAGAAAAATAGAGAGAAAGTAAGGATGTGGAAGGTAAATCTAAAAGAGAGAGAAAGTGTGAAACAGGATTTAGAGGAAAAGTATAAGATAACTTAATAACAGTAAAGAAATATAAATATATAAATATTAAGACGGAGAAAGGAGCGTGCAGAGTAACGATAATAATTGCGGCATGACTCTTATTAGTCAATTTGCCATCATAAACTGATTATCATTTGTTTTGTAAAATATTATTGTTTTAAATGTTATTATTATTATTATTATCATCATCATCATCATCATCATCATTATTATCACCGATGTTTTTTGTTTTTATTAATAACATTATATTTAAGCTCCCGAGTAACATTGTCTACATAAGAAAAGGTGAATTACCAGATGTCGAGTGTTACTCGGCGTTTGGTCTGCATGTTCCACGTGGAAATACTGGACTGGATGGTCGACTTCGATCAAATGGAACGACGGATCTTTTTGTTTGTGGCATTGCAACAGACATTTGTGTTGGTTCGTAACTGTCTTTACTTTTTAATTTAATTTATCAATGAAAATAATTAGGTCGATTAGAATACTGTTTTCACTTTGTTTAATATATATATATATATATATATATATATATATATATATATATATATATAAAATTTAACATTGAACAAATATATACTAAAATACAGTATAATTTTATAACAATGTAGCGCTAAATAACATCCTTTAAATTTATTTGCTTTGAAATACTGAGATAAAATGAAAAAAATTAACTGCGACCAGATCTTTGTTCTCCTACCAGCTGATTACTTTTTGTATCCTCATTTGCTTCGTTTGAAATAATTTGATTCGCATAGGTAGATTTATACTTCAGAGGAGAGCTTCTCCACGTAGGACGCTGCCTTTTGCCTAATGCCAGATATTTTCAAGTTATTTGGAACTGTAGGTCTGGAGAGATGCCATATATGCCCCCCTGAAGGAAAGGCTAATCAAGAAACTCATAGTACCCTTTCCATGAGCAAAACGAAAAGAAACTTTATCAGACAAAACAAAAACTAAATATGGAGAGAGTGAGAAATGAGTGAACGAACAATCAATTGCGTGCATCACCACCATTTCAAGCAATTGATCGGTTTTACCCTTGTTATAATCAAGGTTGCGATCTTGAAATAAGCACCTGACCCATTAATTACTTACATATGCCAGTATAAATTAAGAATTGTATAGTGTAGAATAGGCAATTCATCCAGTAGACCGGTTTCGTCCTTATTTGAAACTTATCATGTACTGGCCAGAATTTGCCACGGACGATATTACCCTTATTTTGACTCACGCCCTGTTCACATTTTGTTTGGTCTTTCAATATATATATATAAAATGATGTTCATTTTTAGATACTTGAGAAGAATATGAAAAAGAAACGATTCTTGTATCTGATAAAATTTCTTTTTCTTTTTGCACATGGAAAGGGTACTATGAATTTTATTGAAAGTCGCATTCCACAAAAAAATTATTAAGATAAATTAGTTAGTTAAAACTATAAAATATTATATAGTATGCGGTAGGGTGTCTGGGTGGTTGGAGCACCAGATTTCGAATCAGATGTGCCCAAGTTTGATCCGTGTCCGCGGCAAATTCTGGACGGTACGAGATAAGTTCTCAATAAAGAAAACACCGGTCTACTGCTTGAATTGCCTTTTCTAGATTACACAATGCTTAGTTTATTCTGAAAATTTTATATATATACAATTGGATCACTACACGCGCAATCAATAAATGTTTAACTACTACTACCGTGATCGTCAAATGTGTTCATACGTTACTTCAAATGCTATTCCCCGAGAAAAAAAATCAAACAGACTTGTACATACACTTTAGTGAATTGGACTATTGCCTGCCTACGTTTCAATGAACGCATCATGCCAAAACGTTAGAGCAAACTAAATATATGTTTTCTACACATTTCATTATTTTTCCCCTACAATGTAAATTTTAATAATCAGAATTAGTGTCAATAATTTTAGCTATTACGTAGTAAATAGGCAAATAAGGAAATGTAGCACTTTTGGTAGGAAGCTACGACTTCATGAATCGTAATGCGAAACTACCCACAGTAAAGATGACTGGTTAAAAATTGCAAGTGTATGACTTTACAAATTTACTTCCTCCTGATTTAATTTCCGATTACTAACTTCATCATTCATTAAAATACCACCCGTGGAGATTTTTTGGATATTTATTGAGATATTACCCATATTTAATGTAGGTCACTGTTTCAAATTTCGTTATTAAAACTTAATTTAGTTTTATGCTTTAAAGCCCATTTTTAAGTCATAACTCCTGACAGACTTTTAATTCTTATCTATAGTCGTTTAGCTCAGTTTAGATTATTATTTACAGAAAAATTTTTAAGTCATACCCATTGTCAATTTTTTTATCATTATTTATAGAATTTTTTTAGTGTCCCCGCCGTAATTATTGACTCTATACTCGATAACGTGACACCTCATTTTTTGCGAAATACTATTTCAATGTTAAAAAGTGTTACTAAAGACTTACTAAATATGTAAATTGCATTAGTACAACTAACCGTAATGTAGAAAAGGCTATTCATCCTGTAAACAGGTTTCGTCCTTTTTGGTAATTCTTCAGTAATGTCCAGAATTTGCCACGGACACGCCTCAAACCAGGGCACGTACACTAGTCGAAATCAGCTTACTTGATGATTTGTCTTTGCTACCTTTTTCAAAGTTTAGCTTTTACTGACAATATATATATATATATATATATATATATATATATATATATATATATATACGAGAACTAATTACGTACTCCATAGAATAACATTAATTAATAAATATTATCTCTACCAGTATCTGCATTCATTATTTGAATTCGTTAATATTTTCATTCATCCAATCCCAACTGTATATTTGTCGTGGTTACGACAAATTATCTTGTCACTAGAATATCATTTAACATATATATATATAGTTATTTGTTAATCGATATTTAATTCATCCATTATTTGGATTATTAATTTTAATTGATATCTAAAATAACAGGAATCGATGAAAAATTAGATTTATATTATACTATATATATATATATATATATATATATATATATAATATAAAATAAAATTCTCCTTCTGTTAGGGCTTAACTTGATTGTAATTTCTAGTAATATATATATATATATATATATATATGTATATATATATATATGTGTGTGTATTTATAGTCAACTTTAGAATGAATATTAGTATGCAGAAGGTTTGCTCAGATGATAATAAAGTTTCTAAATACAAACCAAATTACCTTTTTTGTCTATACGTCTTTTGAATGACTTTGAACAGCATTAACCCATTGATTTTTTTAAACTTTGAGTCATGAATGATGTATGTCGATCCGCAGTGATCTTTGAACTGCAAGGCCCCGCGCTTCTAACTCATGTTTTTGTTTAAAGCTGCCTTCAGATGAATCCTATACGGCATCTCTTTCGACAAAAAAAGTTCCAGCTGTCACTATGGAATAGACACAAGGCTACATTTGGAAGTGGTAGCGCTTTAAAAATTGATAACATCAAACTACCGCTGATTGCATGGGCTTTGTTAATGAGTATGTAAATAAAGTTTGCGATATCGATCTAAACACCAATCAGTTTAGGTTTATATTTGTCTTTATTGTCTAAGCATCGTATAATACAGCAGTTGCGTACATCAATGATTACATAAAGTACATTACCATACGTAAGTTGGCTCCCGTGGTATACTAAACGTTTGCATGGGTAATTAGTGAAATCTCCTTCGTGTACATAACTAAAACAGTGTGTTCAATTTAATTTCACATTTTATTATATGCGCCAACTTCGACATTTGTCAAATAATATTTTTAAGGTTAAAAAGGCGATATTTTTTCGAGCCATCCGTGAATCTTGCTTCATCTTTTGTTACATCCATTCGGCTGTTGCGTATCAAGATTCATTGATTTCCTCTCCACAGATGATCGACTTCTAGATTCTGGGGTACACCAACTGCAGCGAGCATAATTTCTTTTGACATCGCCAGATGTCATCGGTTATTAGTTTTTTAGTGTAGTAGGTTCGCTCCGTTCGTGCTAGCAGGTCTATTACTGCGAAATGTGATAAATCATATCGATCAAGGCCAGAGTGTATGGATTTCTTGGAGTGACGGGTGTTCAGAAATAGATGTAAATCTCAATTTCGGTGAACTTTAGCATACATTGATATCCATCATGTTGGTACTATGTACCGACTCGGCAACCATAGTGTTAGTACCATGTACCTTTTCGGTACTATGATGATGGTGTCGGTTACTGATAAAATAGCCATATTGTTGGTATCCTTTACAGACACGGTATGCATATTATATAGAGTGAGTTAGCGTTGAAGTCGCATTGTCGTAGACTTTATATGATGTTACATTCACTACTGCAAGTTTACACAATCGTATAGGAGATTTTACCGTCCTATTATCCCAAATTCCCCACTCAAATATATAGTGGTTAAACGGCGTAATACTGGCTCCTACTGATTAGCTGCCTGTTAGCACGAAACGAATGTGCACATAAGATTACGCTTCCAATTCATGCTGTCTTTGGTTTATCCTTATGGTCGTATTTGAACTAATTTGTTACTAGGTGTGCAACACCTAATGCAAAATTGCATATATATTAGTTCTTCGTAAGCTCCAAAATAAACGAAAATATGATCTATATTACTCTCGAAGTTACACAAATTTAAGTTCATTGAAGTGTTTTCAGACAGTACTAGCGATAAGTATATAAAAGGAGTTAGACAAAAACATGAGTATAAACTAGCTCACTTGCGAATTTATTGCCCGTTGAGGAATTAGCAAATTTATTCTGCAATGTCTAAACGGTTGGTAAATTTATCGGCAATGGATCTCAGGGATAATGTGAGCCAAATTCTTAACTTTGGACTTCACATTGCAATCCCTATCGAATACGGGCCCAAAAACGAGATTATTACAGAAACAGTAAAGACTTCCCAGTTCCTTCCCGATAAAGATAAGACTATTCTTTAAATGAAGCTTGCGAGTTTGAAGTTAACACCAATCCCATTGCATTTAACCAGTCGTTGAACAACATAACAAAACTACCGCCAGATGAAACTATGTTTGAATTGGATGTGGCCAAAGTGGTGTTACAGCATAATGAGGAGAGATGCAAGCACTATTCTAAATTGAAATGCTCAAGAGCAGACTTATTATCCAACAAGGTAATTTGCCTTAAGACGGATGAAGGTGGCACAACAATGTAAATGAACGAGTAAGTTTATGAAGACAAAGTGTGTGCAATTAAATAACTTCCAGGTTTATAATAAAATGAATTAAGACGCAACGGTTAAATTACAAAGAGAGATTAAGACTGTAGACAATTGAATAACTGAATCGGAGGAGTTAGAATCAGGACTTTGGAATTAATCAAAATTACGTGATAATTCTCTTCGCGAATTTATGGTTTAGTGAAGATTCATAAACAAGGCAATCTATTTAGATTAATTGTAAATGTTCAAAATTCCCCATCTTATAGATCACAGTTGTTTAACTCTCTTAGTCAATACAATTAAATAATAATCGATTGCACGGATGATGGTAACAGTTCTTTAGATCAAGTTTGCGAGCTTGAAGTGAACACAAATCCCATGGTATTTAATCTGCCGTCGAACAACTTTGCTGTTCATATATATGCAATGCGGATCGATCCTCGCTAGTCAGTTTGCCGTCATACTCTGATGATGATCATGGAAGGTTGAAACGCGTCAGTGCGTTGCGGCTGGCGGCAGTTTTGTTATGTTGTTCGACGACTGGTTAAATACAATGGGATTGGTGTTTACTTCAACCTCGCCAACTTGATTTTAAGAAGAAAAGAGACCGTAAAGCCGATGGGGTTAACAGTCTCTCTTATGAATCCTTGGCCTGTGGCGTAATGACACCTCAGTAAGTGTTTACACGAGTAAGGCATCTTTGGACAGTTTGTGATAGACTCACGGCGTTCAACAAGGATATGCCATTACTCCTACACCGCTCAAATACATCTGTTTTGCAGGCATTGTAGAGGCCATCGCGCGACTCCTTGGAATGTCGAATTGTGGTTATGACTAGCTTGTTGAACTCGACTACGCTAAAGACGCTGTTCTTATAACAGAAACGTAAGATGGGCTATAAAGAGTCATGAGTTGGGCTCAAGAAGTGTCTATCCTTCTTGTTTCTTTATTTAAACTTATTTAATTCTGTAGTTTTGGTTAATTTTAATCTGAAGTATTAAATCGACCGAAATGTCGCCTTGCTTCTTGCAATCAAGGCTATAATTTACGTAGGATCCCTGGTGATGCAAGAGGAATCGTCTTCTGCCAAGATATACAGATTAGTTTTTTTAACTATTGCGTTTGGAAAATTTTGAAAACCACTTTTGAATCGCCCGTTTAATTGACTAAACAATTAGTCTACTGTCTTCTAGTCAAGATAACTCTCGGTTCCTTTTATATTGCGAAGGCTTGAGAGATAACAAACCGCAGCAGGCTGGTTCTATGCGGCCTTACTTTAAAGTCTCATCACTATTAACTATTGCTATGAAACATCGTTCGCGTTGGTTGAGCCCCTGTTGGAGAAAGACAATTTGACCACCTTGCCAGGTCACAATAGTTACTCCAGTAGTTGGCTAGAACTGCAGCCGTTTCAGGCCGGGCGCTTGGCCTAGGCGTACTGTACTATAATTAAATGTCAGAAAATGAAATGAGCCAGAATATTTGCGAGTCTAACAACAACCCGGGCTCATTGGAGTGTCTTTGTTATCCATGCTAAATTGGCATCTCCACCTTTGGATCATACAGCGCGGGAATCTTGATCTAATTTTATTCTTTTGTATTTTTTATTAGTTAACGAATTTGGAGTGCGAGGCAGGGCGGCTCAGTGGTTAGATCACCAGATTCCAAAGCAGACGTGCCCAGGTTCGAGTTCTGTCCGCGTAAAATTCTGGCCAGTACGTGATGAGTTCCCAATAAGGACGAAATTTGTCTACTGGATGAATTGCCTTTTCTACACTATACAATTTTTAGTTTATACTGACATATGTAAGTAATTAATGGGTCAGGTGTTTATATCGAGCTCACAACCTTGATTAAAAAGTAATTTCTTGCATGCATTTGTTATTCATTTGATTAGTTATACTGTCGATTAAAACTGATTCACTATATTGCATTTATACCTCATTAACTGTCATCAATTTTAGTGATAATTTTTAATTTAGATAAATTGAGAAATAAATATTCAACAAAAGTACGACTTTAGCAAAGCTAAGGTTAGTCACACGTACTGACGCGTTTCGACCTTCCATGATCTTCACCAAAGCATAAAGGCGAACTAATTAACTAGGATAATACCTTTATTTGCGTTTAATTTAAAAACCATTTCAGTATGAATTGCAGTTTCATCCTTGTTAGACGGTGTGACGTCATGCTCTGATCATGATCATGGAAGGGCGAAACACGTCAGTTTGTGCGATAAGCGGTAGCTTTACTAATTCGTGCGATTGGTGAGGTACTCTGGGATAGGTGTTTATTGCAAGCTCGATAGCTCGATTAACACAATTGTTGTTACCAATCACGCAAGCAATAATTTTTGAACTGCGTAACTTTTGTAAATATAACGAGTGATGCAAAAATATCTTGTTCGTGTCCACTTAGAAAGTATACAGACGATATTTTTGACTAACTGCAAGAGACAGCTAGACAAAAAAGACGCATGTTTGATTTTCCATTTCTTTTTTAGAAATTATGGTTCGCTGATTGTCAGTCAGTTTTCCGTTCTTGATCATTGTGATTGCCTGTAGTTTAGCTTTGTTGTGAAATAATGTAATAAGAGTTGAACTGAAGCTCATTAGCTTGATTGAAATTATTGTTGTCATTACACTCTTAATCAATGTTTGCTTAATCGTATGTCTTTTTACGTAGCAAGGTTAAAATGGCATTTTTTCTAAATTTAATACGAACATTAATATCCGGTTATAATTATATTGTTTGTTAAAGTAAGCAGTACTAATATTTAAATAAATATATAACAGTTAGATACTCTTTGTGGCGGAGAACTAATATTTGAGTGAGGTATGTGGGAAAAAAGGACGGTACAACCTCCCAGACGAATGTGTAAACACGCAGTAATAGAGCCAACTTCGTATAATTTATTCGACAATGCGACTTCAAAACCAAATCACTAAGTATAATATATATATATACACACACACACACACACATATATATATATATATATATATATATATATATATATATATATATATATATATACAGAAGTTTTCAAACAATATGAGCGTGAAATCCACACTGGCGCTGTTACCATGTGCAAAGTACAAATTTGCGCAACAAGGTGAAACGATTAACTACACTCGGAAAATAGCACTCGTACATGTAACAGTGAACAATGCGCACAAATGGTTAATTCTCAAGCCATCAAAACAATAATGACCAGATCTCAGACATCACATTGCAATACTACGAGAACGACCTTTACATGCAAACATGTACACAAACAAGCACAGATGCATACGCACTGACCAACCATCCAAAACAAGAAACAGGAGTAAAAGCGAGTCAGATTTATTACCACTAGCATAATCAAATGAAAACCCAAAATGTATATAAATGTGTGATTGTATGGCGATGATTGGTATTCACGAAATAAATGGCCTTTATCATATTGGCAACGGGTACCCTGTCAATTCGACCAATTTCACAATTCTACATAAAGCAAAATGAGAAAAATTATTATTTATTTATGAAGCCCTTTAAACAAAACAACAAGCACCTGACCTTAATGTTCAAAAGTTTCATCACCATGATATTCTAATCGACTAGCCAAGAATAACAAAGTTCAACAATAATCTACTAGTATCAAGTCAAGAAAAACAGGCCCTCGACTAGAATCAACAAACATACAATCGGATTGGCAACAAACTGATGTATATATATATATATATATATATATATATATATATATATCATCGAGTCTGTAAAGGATACAAACAGTATAGCAATTGCGTCAGTACCCGATACCAACAGTATGGTACCAACACTATGATTACCGAATCTGTACAAAAGTATATATAATTCTCAATTTTGGTGAACTTTAGCATACCTTGAAATCCATTGTGTTGGTACCATGTACCTTTTTGGTACCATAATGTTGGCATCAGTTACTGGCACAATAGCCATGTTGAATACTTTAAATGAAGTTAGCTTCATTACTGCTGTTTTACACTTTCGTATAGGAGACTATACTTTCAATTCTCCCGCATTCCTCACCAAAATTTATAGTGGGTAAAGGGCGTACTACCAGCTCGTACTGATGAGTCGCCAATAAGCACGAAACGAATGTGCACGAGATTACACAATCCGTTCATGAAGTTTTTGCTTTGTCTTTCTGGTTACAACTGAACTAATTTGTTACTAGGTTCGCATCACCTAATATACAATAAATAATTGATTATTTGTCTACAAAAAAAACATCAGCAGAAATGGTGCAATAACATACAATTGAATGTAGACCAAATCACACATACCAATGCACTATACTCAAATTAAGTCTAAGTTAATTTATAAATATTTTTTTTATTATTAAACTGTGCATAGGGTATTTTCCAAAAGAATAATTAACA
This sequence comes from Eudiplozoon nipponicum, assembly GCA_029291075.1. Classification (NCBI taxonomy): domain Eukaryota; kingdom Metazoa; phylum Platyhelminthes; class Monogenea; order Mazocraeidea; family Diplozoidae; genus Eudiplozoon; species Eudiplozoon nipponicum. Next base: position 14,488 of record JAQBSW010001840.1, read on the forward strand.
GAAATGTAATTTTTTAAATGAATAAATAAATTGTGATACATGCTAAATATGTGTGTGTGTGTGTGTCTTAGATTCTGTTTTTTTCTATAAAAAAGTAAACAAGCTAAATGCCTTATTTCCCAGTAGTGTAATAAATATAATTTGTGATGAACCAGATATTCTGGTCTACGTGGAATTTGGCACGAAAATTGACATTATTTCACTGAGTTGAGAATAACGCTTTAATCTACCAATAATGCTTCAATTCACGTATTTGGCATAAATTCAATGATTTTTTAACATTTTTCTTGCTGCGCTGATAGCCTATACAGTACGCGATGCGTTAGCTTTAAACTTCAAGGTGGTTCTTGTCGAGGATGCGTGTGCTGGAGTTGATCCTGTTGCGATTGCCAATATCAAAAAGGAATTTCAACTGTTGGGTGTGCCCATCGTGAAGACTGAGATGGTGAGCTAACTTTCCAGACCTTCAATTTGTCAGCTGCATGAGTTAACATTTTTAATGTAAATTTATTAACGGATTGGCTGGTTAAGGTGCTCCATCTACGGGAAATGTTAGCCATTATCATTTTGGCAACCTATGAGTAGTTTGGAAAGCTGATCACGAGATAGGAGCACACGGCACCTTGACTCAGAAGTCCACGGTCCAATACACATTGTCATTAAGTGGCCCATTACCGAGTTATAACCAATTGATATCCTCCATTATTTACATCTTGTTCAGTATCGCGCGTGATTTTTTAAGCTAACCACTGTCAAAATGAAGCGCGATCTAAACATTGCGCAGTTGGCTTGTACTCAAATTTGCCTCTGTTTTGCAATTGCCATGGTGTTGACGAGTAGATAGTTTTCCGGTGTATGCAAATACCGTTGCAGTTTCAAACACCAATCTTAGTTGAAAATAAAACGGACGATTCGCGCAGAAAAAGAAGAAAAGAATCATGCAGTTGATAGGTGACTGAAATTGTTCTTTCGTTAAAATGAGAATTTCTGCACCCAATGTTTGATGAACTATATGTTGATTTGTTGCTTTTGCTGAGGAAATTTTACTCTTTGTATTGTTAATAATATTTTACAGTTCGTACCGCAAAATTGGACAAAGGATTGTAATTAAACATTATAATCTGGACGTATAAATTTCGATTATACTTTTGTAAACTGCAAAATATTAATTGCTCGTAACTGCGTAGAAATTGTGCAGCCGACATTTCCAGTCAGGTATAATCTATTGAGTCTACTAGAGATGAGGCCCGCATATCTAATTTCGATTTCCAAATATGCGGTTAGATTCTCGCTAGTCAGTTTTTCGTGGTACTTTGATGATGATATTGGAAGGTCGAAACGCGTCAGAACGTGTGACTGACGGTTATTTTGTATTTTATTGTTCGACTGGTTAAATACAATGGGATTGGTGTTTATTTCAAGCTCGCAAACTTGATTTAACGAAATGCTACAACCACCCGCGCAATCAGTATTAGAATTGTACTATATATATATATATATATATATATATATATATATATATATATATATATATGCGTGTGTGTGTGTGTGGCGAAAGCTACAAACAGTTAATGTTCGTGACAGCATAGAAATTGTGCAGCCGACATTTCCAGTCAAGTTCAATGTATGCGGGACTGCTAGAGATGAGAGCCGTATATCTAATTTTGCTTTCCATATATATGCAATGCGTTTTGATCCTCGCTAGTCAGTTTTTCATTGAACTCTGATGATGATGATCATGGAAGGTCGAAACGTGTCAGTACGTGTGACTGCCCTTTTTTTTAATTTTTTTTGGTCGACTGGTTAAATACAATGGGATTGGTTTTTACTTCAGGGAATAATAGTTATAATAGTAACTAAAAAGTCTTAAAATTCATACTATAATTTTTTATTAATTATCTTGTTAAATAATAAATTATCTTAGACCAGCCTATTAAATACTATATTCAATGCTTCGCGAAGCTTTGCCACGAAACTGGTGCACAGTTCGACTGATCCAAAATTGCTGGACTTGGGGCGTAGAATCAACTCCTACTGAATAGTCGCCTGTAAACACGATTGGCATTTTTGCATTAGATTATACCTTTCGTTCGTTTTATCCTCGTCATATCCTCCTGTAGATATTTGAGCAATTATTTCTAGGTCTTTAGAACGCAACAATAAGTTGCATATTATATTAGGCCTCCGCAACAAAGGGTATAAAACCGGCGAATTGTTTGTGTGTGTTTCTGCGAGGTCATGTGACTTAACATGCGCATTTCCTGCTTCCTGTTTGTTGCTGTGTAACATGTGCAGTTACTAAAACTTAATCAATTTTGCTTTCCTAAATTGACTATATTTTAACGCTCCGGCTAGAGTGCCGTGCAGTGTTAATAAAAAGAAAAAAACAAGGGTCCGGAAGTAACAGTTACTCGTAGTGGCCCTTGATAGGGCCGGGGAGAAATTTACCGTCAAATTCGGTGAGAGTTTGTCATTATTAGCAAAAAGTGGATGTCCAGAAGCTGTGCGGCAATACCGACACAGCTGACACATGGAGAAATCCGATTACTTGATAATCGATTACCTATGACAGGGTGCGCGGTAACAAGAAGATAAGCGTGAATGACGACTAGTCGAATTCGTGGCAAAGCGTGTTAAACGCGTGTAGGCCACTAGGCGTAGATAGTCTGTGCGCCAGAGAAGGCGACAGGAATGTGTTGCGAGGAAATTCGCGTTGCGCTTATAAAGATGGGAAGTCGCTGGCAATTGGTCAGCGGATGATTACGAGTTCTCATTGGTTCGTCGTATTAAATTTGAGTTTATTTTCGGTAAAATGTCGGCGAATCAATTTGAGCCGTTACACTATAATGGACCAGATATTACAGTCGAATTACGTTCTGATCATTAAACTTTGGTGCCTTTCTTAACTCTGTTGTGTCTGCCTGCGTTGTGTCAAATCTTTGCTTTAATATATTACTTATTTCTAAATTTAATTTTTTAACCCATTTATTTGTTCAAGAGTAAGCGTCCCAACTTATAGACGTATTGTGATTCACGTAAATATTGTTATTAAAATTAAATAAACTGTTATTGATTTCAAGAGCGAAAACTTTATTTGAATATTTATTATCACAAATCGTGCAACCAATGATTGCTCAGTTTTGTAACTTATATACTTTTGGCGACAGCTGGAAGAACTAGAATATTCGGATTGCGTGGAAATTGGAAAAAATGACATTTTCTATCCATGTTTCTTCAGTTTAAAAAAAAACATGATGCACGACAGGCAATAGATTATTTACCTGTTTCTCGTGTTGCGTTCCGAGTTGTTTGCATCCGCTGTCTACCTGATTTTGCCAGATATTTCGATTTCCGGGTATGGAGATCTTTTTCAATGGAAAGCTCATCACACACGCAATTGACAATCAATATGACAATAATTGATTGCGCGGGTGGTGGTACTAATTCTTTAAATCAAGTTTACGAGCTTGAAGTAAGCAATCCTTTTTGAACAATGACAGAATAGCGCCAACCACAACGCCACTGACGCGTTTCGACCTCCATGATCATCATCAGGTACTAAGAGCAAACTGACTATCTAGGATCAATATATATATATATATATATATATATATATATATATTCAATGCAGTTTGATCCTCGATAGTCAGTTTGCCGTCGTACTCTGATGATGATCATGATTGAAGGTCGAAAGGTGTCAGTGCGTTGCGGCTGGCACTAGTTTTGTTTTGTTGTTCGACGACTGGTTAAATGCAGTGGGACTGGTGTTTACTTCAAGCTCGCAAACTTGATTTAAAGAATTGACAATCAATATGCTAATTAGAAAATTTTAGTTATTTGTAGAGCCCGGGAGTTTCTCAAATTCTGTTTTGCCACTTAACATGCCCTGAACAGAAAATTATTCATTTTTACCGTCAAAATGTCCGATACACCTGGAACAAAATATGGTGGGTATTAGGCGTAGCACCTGTCGTCTTTGAATTATCCTTGTGGTCATATTTGAACAGGCTTATTATTAGCATAGTACACGTATATAGCAGTTGGTTTCTATGATGTGTGTACCACAATATTTGTTGTACAATTTGACTATAAAATAGACTTTTCGTCTCTATTTGAATTTGTTACGCGTTCTATATGCAAAAAAAACAATTAGTGTTTTTACTGTTTAACTATATAATCGGCATTGAAATGCACATTGCTTGTGTTTACATTTCAGGTTGAAGAGATGCTTAGACCAAACACTATTGCATTCGAACACTTTTTGTGTGACGTAAAAGAATTTTTTGATCCCTCCACTTAATGCTGTCAACAGTGCACATCTTCGTGGTAGACGGTGACCATCAAGGGAAGTGTAATTTGTTGATTTACACTCACTTCGTATCCATTGGTGTATGGAAGCGAAATTTTATTTATGTTTTAATTAAAAACAGAAAAAAACCCCTTTGCGGTTTCAATTTTGGACTTATGCTTTGTATTTCATTATATTCCTCATGCATTTATCTAAAACCATGCTTAATGGCGCTGGTTTGGGACTCCCGCGAGTTCAAACTCTATCCTAGAAATATTTTAAACTATTTTAACAGACTATGTTGATGGTTCGCGTGCAAATAATTTCACCTGATTTCGTTCGTTATTTGCTCTCTCTCATTCCGTTTATGTAAAAAAGCGAAAAGAAATAAGGTAGCTGTTATTTTTCGTGGCAGAATTTAATTGCTGAAAATACCGAGAAATATTGAATAATTGGCAAATATAAACAAGTTTCTTAACTTTAGGTTTCGGTATGTCTCGTTTAAAAAATAGGCTTATTTTACATTTGAAGAAACTTTTTATTGAATAACGTCTAAAATAGTGAGTCTGTGTAATGACAGATGAACATCTTCGTGATCTATTGTTGAGACCAACAACCAAATCAGCTATTGCTGATTCTGTCAACAGTTTCGTTGTTGGTGTGTACTTTTCAGCATATCTTAGCTTGATTCAAAATTTGACCAGAGAGCGTATCAGAATTGCACTGTATTTGTAGTCAGAAGCAATTGTGTTATCGATTCTTTATCATTGCATGGGTGTTTCGCTCTGGATATCATTATTTTACCCTACTTTTTAACAAGCGTAAAAAGACGTGACTGTTTTATGCCTACATTTGAACGCATTATTTATCACCTGAAATGAGATTGAATTAACATTTGAACGCCTACTTTGTATCTGTTATCATAAAATTGCATAAGACAGATATCATATTTAATTTTATTGATTTTTTAAAATATTTCTTACTTAAATTTTTTTAAAACAAAACTTTTCATGTGCAATTTATTCACTAAGCATTATTTTGTATAAGCAAATGTAAAATATGAAAGTTTTATAGTTTTTTATGCAAATAGTAAACTATTTATGTCGTTCTGATATTTTTAGTCTGTCATAATAAATAATTGTAAAATAACTTTACTTATGAGGGACGTTATAAACAATTAAGCATTTACCATTTTATGAAAATTTTATTATTTTCAAAATATTTAAAGCGTTATTTTGCCCTATTTCAATTTAGTTTTCATTTTTTATCTGCTTATTTGCATCTCCAACTATTGACTCGTTGATTTTTTAACCTTATTTTTTGAAAACTAGACTTATTTTTTATTTTAATCTTCTATAACAGTTAGGAGGATTACAGTTAAAACGCCTCACCATTTTACGTTATTAAAATGCACGTTTTTATTTATTTATTTAGTTCTTTTAACGATTTCTCTGCAATTTACATTAAACAGATGGTTGAAACCTTGTTGCTTTTGGTTTGTTGATTAGCGCTCACAGTTTTGCAAGGACCCATTTGGCTCTCGTTTACTGGTACGCATAGAGTTCGGATTTGTGATAGCTGGGTACTATCTCGTTCCCACACTCGAAAGGCTTCCACAAAATTCTTACTTAATACTGGAAGTGAAGGTCGATTAAATCTTGGTTGTATGACGTTTCGGTAATTCATTTCCAGTACCGTCATCAGAAATCTTATAAAACTCTGTACACTAATCACAAGACCAATTTAAAAAAAATTATAGACAGTTTATTCTGAAATAGACTAGCGTTGATTGCGCTAATAGTGGTAACAATTCTTTAAATCAAGTTTGCGAACTTGAAGTAAACACCAATCCCATTGTATTTAACCAGTCGTCGAAAAACATAGCAAACAGTTAATGTTCATGACTGCAAAGAAATTTTGCAGCTGACATTTCCAGTCAAGTTCAATGTATGCGAGACTGCTAGACGAGAGAGCCGCATATCTAATTTTTCTTTCCATATATTTGCAATGTTATTTGATCCTCGCTAGTCAGTTGGCCGTCGTACTCTGATGATGATCATGGAAGGTCAAAAAGCATCAATTTGTGCGACTGGCCGTGGTTTTGTTATGTTCTACGACAACTGGTTAAATACAATGGGATTGGTGTTTATTTCAAGCTCGCAAACTTGATTTGAAAAGTTTGTTCTGAATATTTACCGCTTATTTCATCAGTAAGTGTTTAAAATAAGACAACGTTTTGCTGTATGCGATTGATACTTTCACAGTGTTGACTATATACTTTTAACGATACCGATTCTTCTGTGTGCTAATTAATATTTAGAATTCGATATACTACTAGCACTCAACCTTTGTGTTAATTTCATTATGACTGGCGGTAGTTTTCCCATGTTGTTCGACGACGCGTTAAATACAATGGCCTTGGTGTTTACTTCATTTCAGTATATTTAATCACACTCGGCTGTAAATAGTAATATGCATTGAGTGATAGTCTTTCAATCGATAAAAAGCTTGCAACGATTGTCGCCCGATAGGGGAATTTGAAGGTTTCTAGTTCATGCAACAATTTGGTGACCTCAAAATAAGGATGTAATATTACCGATGTGTTTATTTGTTACTGATGAAATCATTTTTTTCTCTATACAATCTGCTTTATACAGATTAATGCGACCAGTACCGATCATTCAGTAAGCGTATTAATTATTTTGGATAAAAATTTTAAATTTAGTGCTAGTTTAGCAGGCAAATTTTAAGCAGCATTTAAAGTATTGGTTAAACTGTACTTCTTTCTTAAATCTTTATTTCTAAGTTATTTTAGTATTAGAGCATTCGTGAGTTATGATTAATTAAAAGACACCATGCAAATGGAATTTTGCCGTATTACTTAAGCTGATTCTGAGGTGCTAATTAATTGGTATTTAATGTATTAATATGCAAATAAGAGATGCTATAATTTCACATTAGTGTACTAAAAGTGATCATATATGAAATATTTCAAATTATACCGTTTCATTACCAACCATTATAAATTCTCGTTTTCCTTGCACGAAGTCACTAATTTTGAGTATTCAACGTTCGTGGGAATTTTAATTGTTTACATTTTGTGAGAAATCACTTTCATCATGCCAGAATCAGCTAATTTGTGTGTATGTGTGTGTGATAAGTTTACCGGCTAATGTAGAACTAGATAGACTCTCAGAAATAACGCAGTACCGTCGCCTGAAAGCATTCGGACTGCCGTTGTACCGTCCGCATTGTTCCCGTCCATCATAATACGATCCGCAGGCTCGAAATCCGTCTTCGCTCTGTCAGCACCACACAATAAACATAACAGCCTCCTGAGAACCTGCCGTTCGTTCATCGTAAAATCGGAGTTCTCCTGTTGCCAATACCTATACTTTGAGAATAAATCACCGAACGTGGGGACGTGGTGCTTGAAATTACACGAAAAAAGCTTCAAAATGGCACCTTATGAGAATTTCCTTGATGGCAAACAGGCAGCTTACCCTAGAACCAAGCTCACAGCTAAAAATGGATAATTACAGAGCATGTAAAGCCGAAGTTTTTCAAATCTGTTTTTCATAAAGCGCAATGTGAATGGTTGTTAATGGGCCACTCTCACAGGGTGCTTACGTGGTTGATAGTGGAACTGCGATATCACTTGTAGCGCCTAACGTTCCAGTAACATGACAAATTTTACTCTGACAGTTTGCGACGTGCCAGCTTCAAATGTTGCAAGGCCGCGAGTTGCGCTATCAGTTTTGCAAAGATCTGACAGATTCTCATTTCCAAGTACGCATCTGTTTTGTCTCCGATCAGGCTGGATGCGTATTCGTCCCTTACTTGGAAAGGCTTCAACATCGTTCATACTAACCATTGGAAATGAGGTGTGATCTAATCTTCGTTGACTGTCGACGTTTTGCAGCTTCCTTTCCGACTCAATCATCAGGTCACTATGCACAGCACAATACTCCAGTAGCATGCTGCGAAGATGCAAAATTGAAGGAAGTCAGCGGCCAGTCAAAAAAAACACACCAGCCTAGCAATTACCAGCGTCTCCTTAGGTCTACGTTGTGTACTCCCTTGGACGTTTGTTGTCGCGGATGTTCCTGGCGAAGCACAGATTGGTTTCTGATACAGTAGTACGTTTCTTTAAGATGCTTGAGCACGGTATTACTCGTCCTAGCTATAGTCCGTGGTCACTAGCAATACGCATAAAGCATGACAACAGGTTGGTAACTACTGTGATCTTTGCTATGTTACCGGACTAGTTAGATGTCTGATAAACCGTGCGAACGATATAGTCTGCGAGGTAGCCCAACCAAAATGGTGTAATATGCTTCATCGTAAATCAGTTCACTATCAGATACCACTCGACAAAGGGAGCACAGCTGAAACATTTGTCTTTGCTCTATTCGGATTATTAGAATATACCAGCATGAACTTTGATCTGTGCAATGCAGCACAACCCTTCCAGTGGTTCATGAATTTGGTATTGATGCAACTTCGGAGCACAGAATTTTACATTAATGACGTCATCAACGTCTCTGATGTGCTACAGCGCTTTTTAAAAGCCACCAAGGAAACACTGGCTAGTGGCATTCAGTTTCACAAAGTAATGAACATGGAAACATATTTTTGTACACAAACACAAATAAAGATTCTAGAGTACTCAATTGGATATGGCGTTAGAAGTAGCCTGACAACAAGGCTGACCTTGTAGCAAACTTTGCGACAGTCTCAGCCACCAACAAAATCGTGCAGTTTCCCTGAAAAAAGTAATTGTTATGGTTAAATTTATTCCCATGCTGGCTAAACCACAAACCCAGCTGTAAAATAACATCTCCAGTGACTCAAAACGCCAATGTCCATCCTGTGTCTGCGTTGGAACACTTCCGATCTGCTAATGTTCGACCTGCATTGCAAGCTTGCGTGAGCAGAACACTACACTCCATTGTATTCAGCCGAGCGTAGAGTTGAAACTGTCGGCACACGCATCTCGCGTAACTCTAGGTGCAATAGCAGATCACGACGTCTACGGTGAACAGCCCCAATAGCATTTTACTTTTATATATATATATATATATATATATATATATATATTTACATATATATAAGTATATTTCTAAATAGGAAGAACAAGCAAATTAATAACAAAGTGGAAAATGGCCAACTATTTCGAGATGTTTTCATTTGCGAACGTGGATTAATTGAAATTACCTGATCTGCGTTTGACTAGCACTGACTTTCGTTGTTCCAGTGGAACGACAAAATATTTCGGCCTAACACCGTTAGCGCATTAGTTACAATCTGCCTCACAGAAGTTTAACAAACTTCGTAGTTTCACGTTTGTAACGTGAGACGAATTCCACAACAAATGAACTAACATAAATAGGCAGAAAGTATAACCAAAAAACTACCGGAACAATGAAATCACAGTGATGAAACCTGAACTCATCATTTATCAGTAATGAAACTTTGAATATTTAGACCCAGGCGTTTTGTTGTTGTTTTATATAAAGCAAAGGATTTGGTATTCTCAGAAATGAATAGCCATTATCCACTTTGTTATTTACATTGTTACTGTATAATTGAAAATATATATATATATATATATATATATATATATATATATATATATATATATATATATATATATATAATATTTTGCTATCTATTCTATTTATCGTGTTTTCAGTAAATACTTTCATATTGTACATAGTAAGCTGACTTAGTAAAGGTGAGAATTTTAAAATATACATGTGATTATATGTTGCCGTTTGATGTAAATCGATAATCAATAGCAAGAACTTGTTTGTGAGTTTAACTATCATTTCTTATTGTGTTTTTTCTATAAACTACAATTTACTATTAAGTTATGAGTAACAATGAACTTTAACTGAAATTGTGAATATTCTCAACTATCTCTGCTACTCCATTTTAATTAGAACTTGTATCCATAGTTTATGGTTTCTCGGCCATAGATCACAATTTGTAGAACTTAAAGGCAACAACATTGTACAGAATCCTTTTTTATATTTGCCATTGATATCTTTAAACAATTTTCCCTTCAAATATACAATTCTTATTATATTTCCAGGTCCATTTCAACGATTGATTTTTTTTACCAGGTTTCTGTATAATTTTTTTCTCCCTCCCATTCTCGTTTCTCCCCAAAATCTGGTGCATGCAAGATTTTATTACTAAAAGGGTAATTAATTTTTACGCTTATTTAACTTTTTCCTATCAGTGAATTTCTAATCTCCTGCGGTTGAGAATAATTTATGGAGTTGCCTCAACATTCACATGCCTATACGTTCAGTGGACATTGGTTTCGCGGTCAGTAATATAAAAGATGAAAATGACGTTTGCGATCCTATTATAAACACATGTCCCAATAAATACATTAATTTATCAGTATAAACCAAACATTGTACAATGTCGAAAAGGCAATTCATCCAGTAGAACAGTTACCCTCTTATTGAAATCACTTCACGTGTTGTCCAGAATTTGCCGCGCAGAGGGCTCGAACCTGAGTACGTTTGTTTTTGAGCCTGATGCACTAATCCCTGAGACACCTTCTCACATTAAAGGGAAATTCAGCCAGTAGAACGGTTTCATCCTTATTGCGTTTATATCAAGAGAGGAATCTTTGTAGGAATAAAAGTGTAACAGTTAAAATACCCTGTTGCTATACGATCAACATATACGTATATATCTTTTAGTTTTCCGCATATATATTAACAAACACGCAAACACACACACACACACACACACATATATATATATATATATATATATATATATATATATATATGTAAACATTAAGAGAGTGTGAAATAATGGAAAAACCAATCAATTTTATGCGTCCTCTCTAGTTCAAGTTCATTGCCTGAACAGGAGATGACGCAAGGAATTGATTGGTTGTTCTCTTATTTCAAACCCTCTCCATGTTTACATTTTTTTATCTAGTTGTCTTTCAAAAATTTAAAAAAATATATTTACCCATATAATGATTCGATAAAAGGGATAAGCACTAGAGAATGTAGAATATTGGTTATAGATACCGTTAGAAATTAGGATTATTTTTAAATAATATTCGATTTAAATATATTTTTCTCTGACTTATTCTTAAAATATACCATTTTTACTATCTTGGGATTTATATGTATATATTTAAAAAAAAATTTAGTTATTAATAATGTGCATTTTCCTCTTATATTACACAGTAAATTTTTTATTAGGAAGAGAAAACAAATTTAAAACAGGTTATATTAAAACGAACATTTTTGCGTGGGCGGTGATAACATTTTGTAAAGACAGATTGGTGATGGTTTGTTGGAACTTTGGGTTTAAATTGATGCCATATGAGCTCCACTTAAAAGAAAATGGACAAACCGAGTTATAATAATTAGTATATGACTGAAAATTGTGTGCAGTGTAGTGTGCGTCAGGGTGGCTCAGTGGTTAGAACTCCAGATTCCGAATCAGACGTGCACAGATTCGCGCATCGTCCGCGGCAAATTCTGGCCAGAACGTGGAGTCCCCATAAGGACGAAATCGTTATACTTGATGAATTTCCTTTTCCACACCATACAATACTTAGTTTATACTGACAAATTCGTGAAAATAATGCATCGGTTGTTCATTTCAAGTTCGCAACCTCGAATATAGTAAAAATGTATAGTAGCCGTTTTATTTCAAGAATACGCAGCTACACTTCACAATTTTTCATTTATTTACAGCCTGGGTTTCCATTTACTTATGTGAGTGGCAATTAGTGTGATTTTCGGTTTTACATGTATTTATTCTTTTGGTTGATTTATTTGTGTGTATGCGTTAGTGTCTGTATGCGTGTGTTTTTTGCGTACATGATTTATTCTAATTGTGTTGCAAAGTTATGTTTGAGGCTTGGTCATTCTTGCACTGATAGGTTCAGAGTTAATCAACTGTTCGCATTGTTGGCTGCTACGTCTACGAATTGTCTTCTAGTTTGTCGTCTTTCCTTTTGGTCTTGTTCGTCAATTGCATTCTGTCCCCTTGGTAATAGCGCAGGTTGTGCGGATTCCACTGGTGATCGAAAGTACTCTTGGAGATAGCTGATTTTCCTGACGTTGCCAGGCATTTAAAAAAAATCAATTTCTGCGGTAAATGTTGCTGGATTCTGTTGATCAATTGTTGCTTCATGCGTCATATATATATATATGTATATATATATATATATATATATATATATATATATATATATATATATCTATATATATATATATACATTCTACCGCCCATACATAAGATCTTGTAGACTATAAATGATTTGGAGGGATTTCTCAATTGTTCTTTGCCGTCCAACCTCATGATTCTCTGCGTGTTGAATAGGATGGTAAATTTTGCATTGGGAAAATTATTTCTTGGGATTCCTTTTGACCGCTGCACACTTATGGAGTACGTTAGGTCGCATCCAAATTTTAATTTTAGGGAAATCTGTTCAATGTAATCCTCTTTAGTATGAGTTGGACGCGGTCTGATGTTGATATGTATGAACCACACCGGGTAGTTGTTCATTAGCCAAATTTTCCTCAGGTAGCCTAGACTTTAATCAAACTTGTGTTTAGAACAGATATTCCTGATTCTGTTTCCTAGGTTGTTAACTAGGTTTCATTTGTGAGATTTTTGGCAAATTGCTGTATTAGTGAATGTCTTGGCAAGTGAAAATAGGTTTTCTATGTATTGTCAGTGTCAAATCACCAGTATCTTCTCGAGAGAGTTGGACGTCCTCTGAAGGGAGAACCATTATCTTGCTTCACCTCGAGAGTGATTTTTGTGTCTGGATCGGTTTCATTGGCTTCTTTGAGAAATACGGTTTAACCTGCTGAATTTAGGATAGACAATAATAGATCATCTATATAACTTTTGTAAAGTACGATATGACCAATTACGTATTTTAGGCTGGTTTATTAAAGTAGTGCATTAATTAATCTCATAGTTACACAATTTATCTGACGGTCATAATTAATTATCAAATGTAAATCGAAGAATTAACGGGAATTTTAACGACGCAAATGTTAAAATCATACAGAATCCAAGGAAAATAATAAGGTTTGATACCAGTGATCAATTCTCACTTCTCTTCAAATCATTTACAGTTTAAACTTCTCATGTATACGCGGTGACATATATGTTGGACGTACAACGAAACGATTGGTTAACAGACTCCAGCGACATTTATCACTGAGATTGATTTATAAACCCTGGCAACATCAAGAATATCAGCTCTAGAAATCAAGTTTGCAAACTTGAAATAAACACCAATCCATTTGTATTTAAACAGTCGTCGGACAACTTTGCTTTCCATACCTATGCAATGCGATTTGATCCTCGCTTATCAGTTTGCCGTCGTACTCTGATGACGATCATGGAAGGTTGAAACGCGTCAGTGCGTGCGACTCGCGGTAGTTTTGTTATGTTTTTCGACCACTGGTTTAATACAATAGGGTTGGTGTTTACTTCAAGCTCGCAAACTTGATTTGGAGAGTTGCTACCAACACCCGCGCAATCAATTGTTGTTTAATTGTATATACTATATGTGTGTGTGTGTGTGGCGAAAGCTACAAACAGCTAATGTTAGTGACTGAATTGAAATTTTGCAGCCGACATCTCCAGTCGTCGGACAACTTTGCTTTCCATACCTATGCAATGCGATTTGATCCTCGCTTATCAGTTTGCCGTCGTACTCTGATGACGATCATGGAAGGTCGAAACGCGTCAGTGCGTTGCAGCTGGCGGTAGTTTTGTTATGTTTTTCGACCACTGGTTTAATACAATAGGGTTGGTGTTTACTTCAAGCTCGCAAACTTGATTTGAAGAGTTGCTACCAACACCCGCGCAATCAATTATTGTTTAATTGTATATACTATATGTATGTGTGTGTGTGTGGCGAAAGCTACAAACAGCTAATGTTCGTGACTGCATAGAAATTGTGCAGCCGACATCTCCAGTCAAGTTCAATGTATGCGAGACTGCTAGAGGTGAGAGCCGCATATCTAAATTTGATTTCCATATATATTCAATGCGGTTTGATCCTCGATAGTCAGTTTGCCGTCGTACTCTGATGATGATCATGGAAGGTCGAAACGCGTCAGTGCGTTGCGGCTGGCGGTAGTTTTGTTATGTTGTTCGACGACTGGTTAAATACAATGGGATTGGTGTTTACTTCAAGCTCGCAAACTTGATTTAAAGCATTGTTACCACCACCCGCGCAATCAATTATTGTTAAATTGTATTGCCTATATATGTATATGTGGCGAAAGCTGCAAACAGTTAATGTTCGTGACTGCATAGAAATTGTGCAGCCGACATTTCCAGTCAAGTTCAATGTATGCAAGACTGCTAGAGGTGAGAGCCGCATATCTAAATTTGATTTCCATATATATTCAATGCGGTTTGATCCTCGATAGTCAGTTTGCCGTCGTACTCTGATGATGATCATGGAAGGTCGAAACGCGTCAGTGCGCTGCGGCTGGCGGTAGTTTTGTTATGTTGTTCGACGACTGGTTAAATACAATGGGATTGGTGTTTACTTCAAGCTCGCAAACTTGATTTAAAGAATTGTTACCACCACCCGCGCAATCAATTATTGTTAAATTGTATTGCCTATATATGTATATGTGGCGAAAGCTGCAAACAGTTAATGTTCGTGACTGCATAGAAATTGTGCAGCCGACATTTCCAGTCAAGTTCAATGTATGCAAGACTGCTAGAGGTGAGAGCCGCATATCTAAATTTGATTTCCATATATATTCAATGCGGTTTGATCCTCGATAGTCAGTTTGCCGTCGTACTCTGATGATGATCATGGAAGGTCGAAACGCGTCAGTGCGTTGCGGCTGGCGGTAGTTTTGTTATGTTGTTCGACGACTGGTTAAATACAATGGGATTGGTGTTTACTTCAAGCTCGCAAACTTGATTTAAAGAATTGTTACCACCACCCGCGCAAACAATTATTGTTAAATTGTATTGCCTATATATGTATATGTGGCGAAAGCTGCAAACAGTTAATGTTCGTGACTGCATAGAAATTGTGCAGCCGACATTTCCAGTCAAGTTCAATGTATGCGAGACTGCTAGAGGTGAGAGCCGCATATCTAAATTTGATTTCCATATATATTCAATGCGGTTTGATCCTCGATAGTCAGTTTGCCGTCGTACTCTGATGATGATCATGGAAGGTCGAAACGCGTCAGTGCGTTGCGGCTGGCGGTAGTTTTGTTATGTTGTTCGACGACTGGTTAAATACAATGGGATTGGTGTTTACTTCAAGCACGCAAACTTGATTTAAAGAATTGTTACCACCACCCGCGCAAACAATTATTGTTTAAATTGTATTGCCTATATATGTATATGTGGCGAAAGCTGCAAACAGTTAATGTTCGTGACTGCATAGAAATTGTGCAGCCGACATTTCCAGTCAAGTTCAATGTATGCAAGACTGCTAGAGGTGAGAGCCGCATATCTAAATTTGATTTCCATATATATTCAATGCGGTTTGATCCTCGATAGTCAGTTTGCCGTCGTACTCTGATGATGATCATGGAAGGTCGAAACGCGTCAGTGCGTTGCGGCTGGCGGTAGTTTTGTTATGTTGTTCGACGACTGGTTAAATACAATGGGATTGGTGTTTACTTCAAGCTCGCAAACTTGATTTAAAGAATTGTTACCACCACCCGCGCAAACAATTATTGTTTAAATTGTATTGCCTATATATGTATATGTGGCGAAAGCTGCAAACAGTTAATGTTCGTGACTGCATAGAAATTGTGCAGCCGACATTTCCAGTCAAGTTCAATGTATGCAAGACTGCTAGAGGTGAGAGCCGCATATCTAAATTTGATTTCCATATATATTCAATGCGGTTTGATCCTCGATAGTCAGTTTGCCGTCGTACTCTGATGATGATCATGGAAGGTCGAAACGCGTCAGTGCGTTGCGGCTGGCGGTAGTTTTGTTATGTTGTTCGACGACTGGTTAAATACAATGGGATTGGTGTTTACTTCAAGCTCGCAAACTTGATTTAAAGAATTGTTACCACCACCCGCGCAATCAATTATTGTTTAAATTGTATTGCCTATATATGTATATGTGGCGAAAGCTGCAAACAGTTAATGTTCGTGACTGCATAGAAATTGTGCAGCCGACATTTCCAGTCAAGTTCAATGTATGCGAGACTGCTAGAGGTGAGAGCCGCATATCTAAATTTGATTTCCATATATATTCAATGCGGTTTGATCCTCGATAGTCAGTTTGCCGTCGTACTCTGATGATGATCATGGAAGGTCGAAACGCGTCAGTGCGTTGCGGCTGGCGGTAGTTTTGTTATGTTGTTCGACGACTGGTTAAATACAATGGGATTGGTGTTTACTTCAAGCACGCAAACTTGATTTAAAGAATTGTTACCACCACCCGCGCAATCAATTATTGTTTAAATTGTATTGCCTATATATGTATATGTGGCGAAAGCTGCAAACAGTTAATGTTCGTGACTGCATAGAAATTGTGCAGCCGACATTTCCAGTCAAGTTCAATGTATGCAAAACTGCTAGAGGTGAGAGCCGCATATCTAAATTTGATTTCCATATATATTCAATGCGGTTTGATCCTCGATAGTCAGTTTGCCGTCGTACTCTGATGATGATCATGGAAGGTCGAAACGCGTCAGTGCGTTGCGGCTGGCGGTAGTTTTGTTATGTTGTTCGACGACTGGTTAAATACAATGGGATTGGTGTTTACTTCAAGCTCGCAAACTTGATTTAAAGAATTGTTACCACCACCCGCGCAAACAATTATTGTTTAAATTGTATTGCCTATATATGTATATGTGGCGAAAGCTGCAAACAGTTAATGTTCGTGACTGCATAGAAATTGTGCAGCCGACATTTCCAGTCAAGTTCAATGTATGCAAGACTGCTAGAGGTGAGAGCCGCATATCTAAATTTGATTTCCATATATATTCAATGCGGTTTGATCCTCGATAGTCAGTTTGCCGTCGTACTCTGATGATGATCATGGAAGGTCGAAACGCGTCAGTGCGTTGCGGCTGGCGGTAGTTTTGTTATGTTGTTCGACGACTGGTTAAATACAATGGGATTGGTGTTTACTTCAAGCTCGCAAACTTGATTTAAAGAATTGTTACCACCACCCGCGCAATCAATTATTGTTAAATTGTATTGCCTATATATGTATATGTGGCGAAAGCTGCAAACAGTTAATGTTCGTGACTGCATAGAAATTGTGCAGCCGACATTTCCAGTCAAGTTCAATGTATGCGAGACTGCTAGAGGTGAGAGCCGCATATCTAAATTTGATTTCCATATATATTCAATGCGGTTTGATCCTCGATAGTCAGTTTGCCGTCGTACTCTGATGATGATCATGGAAGGTCGAAACGCGTCAGTGCGTTGCGGCTGGCGGTAGTTTTGTAATGTTGTTCGACGACTGTTTAAATACAATGGGATTGGTTTTTACTTCAAGCTCGCAAACTTGATTTAAAGAATAAACCGATTTACCGCGAAACATTGAACTATTTCCATCATAAGCAGGTTTTCTTAAACTTACCATTTAGAGGCGACGTACCAGCTTCAATATTTGTCACGGCGGCTGAATAGAATAACTAAAGAGAATTTTCCCAGTTTTAAAGTTAAAATCGCATTTAATACACAGAGAATCATGAGATTGGATGCCAAAGCTCAATTGTCAATTCTCTCCAAATCATTCATAGTTTACAAATTCTCATGTATGTGCGGAAGCACATATATCGGACGTACGAAGAAGGAATTAACTAACAGAATCCAGCAACATTTACTACAGAAACCGATTAACAAATGCTTGGCACCGTGAGTAAAATCAGCTATTTCAGATCATATATTTGCAATGGGGCACTCAGTAAATTTGACCAATTTCTCAATTCTACATAAAGCAAAATCAGAACAATTATTATTTATTTATGAAGCCCTTTATATAAAACAACATGCACCTGACATAAATATTCAAATATTTAATCAACATGATATTCTAATCAACTGGCCAAGAATAACAAAATTCAACAAAAATTTACTAGTATCCAGGCAAGACCGAACAGGCTCTCGACTAGAATCAACAAACATTCAATCGGATTGGCAACAAACTGAAGAGGAAATAACAGAGGCGCATACGGTGACAGAAGTTTCCAAACAATATGAGCGTCCAACACTGCAATCCACACTGGCGCTGTTACCATGTGCAAAATACAAATTTGCGCAACAAGGTGAAACGATAAACTACACTGGGAAAAATAGCACTCGTACATGTAACAGCGAACAATGCGCACAAATGGTTAATTCTCAAGCCATCAAAACAATAATGACCAGATCTCAGACATCACTTTGCAATACAGCGAGAATAACCTTTACATGCAAACAGGCACACACACAAACACAAACGCATACACACTTACCAACCAGCCAAAACAAGAAACAGAAAACCGAGTCATATTTGTTACCACCCACATATTCAAATGAAAGCCCACAATGTATGGCCATTATCAACTTTGTTATTAATGTGTTTTTTCTTCCTAATTAGAAATTTATATATATATATATATATATATATATATATATATATATATATATATATATAGACGAAAGATTGCATTCACGAAATAAAATGGACATTGTCTACTTATTTATTAAATTTGTTTTTACTTTCTAATAAAATACGTACTGTTATATATATGCGTTGTTAGTATGAAATAAAGATTGCACAATATAGCAAAGGTAATTCGTCGAAGAAGGCTGTTTTCGTCGTTGTAGGTTAGTCGTCAAGTTTTAGCAATATATTTCCACGACCGGCGCTCGAACCTGGTCTGACTTGGCTTGAGCTAAGCACTAATAAGGCTGCACCGCCCTGCCACAAGCTTCGTACAAATTTCGTCATGTACCGACGTTAAGTTTCGGTTGGCCTTTTAATCAGGTAAAACCTATTAGCATTTCTTTAATTTCTGAAGCTGTAACCAGGCATCATTAATATATCCGTATAGAACAAACACCGTTCCACCTGGTTAAGTTTTATGGAGTTGCTGTCAATTCGCAGGAATTGCAATTCATTTGGTGGCAGCTTAAAATTGACACTGCACAGGTTGCATAGGCCATTCATCAATTATTTTAGTTTCGTTCTTGGTTGGAACTCATTACATAAAAGGCAGAATCTTTTGACGACTGGTGCTCGAACCTTTTCCAAAATGATTCGTTGTTTAGTAAGATTTACACCGCGAATCTTGCCACAAAAAACGCTCATTTCTCTTTCATAAACCAAATATAATTTTTGATTAGCCTGCATTTTATAAGAAGCGTATTTTACATCTATTATGACCTATAGTTCTAATTAAATGCCTTTGATCTATAACTTTAGAACCGTCATCATGGCAACTGTAGAATTTATGTTGTAATGAAGTTTGCTGCCAGGATTTTCATTATATAATTGATACCAGTGTAAACTAAAAATTGAACAAGGCAGAATAGGCAAATCATTAATTTTACTGGTTTCATATTTGAGGAGAACTCGTCAAAAACTTGACAGGAATTTCTGCGACCGGAATTCGAACCTGTGAATATTGGCTTCCTAGTTTAGCACTCGTTCTATTTAACTGTCTCTGCCGCACATTACGCAAACATACCATTCATGTACCAACTTATATTTCTAGTTAGTCGTTACTTCAGGCGGAGACCATTTGGCATCTTCAAAAACTGCATCTCTAACTAGTCTTTCCAGTAAATTCAGCTGAAAAGATGGAGCGAAAGTGTTATTGTAGTTTTTTAAATATATTTCTAACTTCGTACAGGGTAATAAATGATTTGTGTATCTCAGGATGAACTATCTTACAAGCATCGTTGTTAAATGAAATAAATTAGTCAATAAAATGAACAATGCTTATAATAGTAAACACAATGCATCAAAAACGCGGTTTCTAGTGTGTTTGGACTGGTTTTGCCGTGGCATGTTGGCTAAAGTAGAAAATCAGTTCCTATATTCTAGCCTTGGTCTCAGAAACATCTGTCGAGTAATTGATGATTTCCCAACAGGAACAAAATCGCCCTTCTTGAAGAATTATCTTTAGAAACGTGTGCAATTGTCAGGTTAAACGGGAATAAGTAATTGTTATCAATGTCCGCACAATCAATCATTGTTTAATTGGACAAATTTTCAACTCAGTAACACTTCTAATGTCTGTCATAAAATGAAAAATTTGGAGAGGCAAGTTTGAACTTCAGGTCGCTCGAAATGTTAAGTAGACTTCACAATAATTGAAGGCTATATTAAAACATAAAGTTGGTCTATTATTAGAAATTGGTTTTAGTATGCAGTAGAGCGACACAGTTAATAGGTTCACGGGCTCGGGAGCATTTCTATCTCGCTTCTAGTTTTGATCGCGGCAAAATTCGCGAATTAATTGCAGAGTTCTAGTAAAGGCGAAACCTGGCTACTGGATGAATTACCTTTGATAACTTTATAACTAGTGATTCTTATTCTCTGATAATTATATATATATATATATATATATATATATATATATATATATATATATATATATATATATATATATATAAATAAATATAAAGAGATTCTCGTTTATATGATATATAATGATTTCTTTGTTATTATTCAATTTGATTGTGTGTTTCTGTATTTTTAGCCTTTCAGTGAATTGAGTAGGTTACAACTGACAGCTTCCGCTATGCGTAACTCTTGCTATTTTATTGCTTTAAAAGCACCTGGAAACGCGTTTCCTTTTGAGATGTATTTCACGCACGCTGTCTGGTCAGTTTTTCTCTTCGTTAAATCGAAAATGATCTTGGATTCGGTGCTTTAGTTAGCTGCAAGTCCGGCCTGTATTTTGCGCTGAGCTGTTATCTCATTTGTTAAAATATTCAATATTGAATTGTTCGAGCGCAAGGAACTAATTGTTTTTACTTAAAGCTGTGCATAATTTGATTTAAATTATAATTTCAGGATTTAATCATGTGTATGTTTTAGTATAAAATCAATATTTCAAATTCGACTGCTTAATAAAATTCAACTTTCTTGATATTTATTGGTAGCAGACGAAATTATCTTGAGGCAGATTAATGTCAAATAAGAATAAATTCTGTCTAGCTGTTGAATTTCATTTGCGAAATTATGTAAATTTCAACTGTTAAAAATATATATATATATATATATATATATATATATATAAATATTATTTTAAATGAAACGTCTGGAGAAGATACGTTGTATTTAAAATAATTAATAGATGCAAGAAAAATGGGAGCTGGCCACTTTCAAAGCGTTATGGATAATCAAATTGCGGCCAGATTTATATATATATATATATATATATATATATATATATATATAAGCCCATTTGATACCCGTTCGCATAATGTGTTTATGATTCAATCATTGGTAACCACGTGACCTTACCATGCCCCTTGAAAGTTTTCTTAAATTTTCTGCAAAAAATGGATAATTGAAACGAAATAAAAAATTAAAATTTTATCAACTTGAGCCTAACTATAATCTCCACTTTCCTCACAGAATTAGAGAAATGTTGCGCTTAGCCGAGATTGCATCAGGTTTAGGTGTTTCGACTTGGCAAATCAATAAGCTTTACGTGTATTTAAATGTTTTTGATCAGTTTCTTTTATTATTGTAGATTCAAGGAGAAAAACCAAATATTGTATGTTTCTTTCTGACGGAAAACATGCCAAATTAACACTGTCATCAGCTATAACTTCTTTCTTGAGAAGCATGATGAGTACTGCATGAAGCCATCAATCTGCATTCACATATTACTTTCATCCTCTTTTAGTTGTGGTTTTGGTTTCTTCTTAGTCTGTTTAAGCATACGCTGAAATAAAAGATGGGAGTATAATTAAAAATTATAATTATAATTTAAGTTAATGGCCACTTATATCAATTAGTAAAATAATTATAAATATTAGATTGGGCAATAAACGACGGAATAACTTAGCGGTAAATTAATAGAAAATTATTCCCGCACTACGAACAAATGATGAAATGGACAAACACTTACGCAACGAGTTTATCTATGCTGTTAATAGTAGCTTTGTATCTTAGAATTCGATATGCGCAGCATTCTCTCGGCAGCTGATTAAACTGAAGAAATTTGTACATTACCTAAAAATAACTTCCAATTTGTGTGTCGGAGTGCGTATGGGCTCCGGCGTGCATTTTTCCACATATGTATGTGTTCTCCTGATTTCTTTATCTGCAAAATCTTAAATCTATCTCATACACTATTTATTATATCAAGATCCGCATGGAGCACTTTGGGTATTGATCAGGATTACTTGAAGTCTGTTTAACGCTCATCAGAGACTTTAAACACGACATCGAGAAAGGTCATGATAAAGTGAATACATCAACGACTGTTAGTCGCAAAACTTTATCAGCTATCTGATCTTGTTGAAATCGTACAAACAGAACTATAATTTCTTTTGGAATGCAAGACACCATATTTACTTTTAAAATAGAAAAATGAAATAAATGGCAGATATGTATATGCGCAATTTCTTTGGTGCTTCTTAATTTTAAAGCACTTACAAGCAACTAGGTTTAAATAATAAACTTCATTAAATCAAGTGTTTGTGAAAATATTAAAGATGAAGCGTTAATCAGATGGGTCCCACTGTATCCTTCAACGGAAGACGAATTTGAATTGCGTATCAACGAAGTTGTTGGTTTTAATATTCTCTATCCGCAAATGAACAGAATAACTTAATGAGTAAGTAAACTAAACAGAAATTAGTGAACTGCCTGATTTGTTTGTGCGAATGCAGATATGCCTAAAATATATGAAGAAATACTATTTGTAGTAATTATTATTTTTTAGTTAATGTCCGCTAATTCTGAACACTTTGCAAACCCATTTTGAACATATTTCATGTCAACTGATATATCATATTCTGCAAATAGGAAGTTAAAAAATGAAAGATAGAATTAAGATGAATTACATTTATGCATTATAAAATAAAGCATGGGAAGCGAAAAAGCTCAGATGCTCGAGCAAATAAATAATTCACTAATAAATATTCTATTTATGCTTCAAAATGTTTTGACAATTGAACTGAGTGAGAAGACTGAAACTGACAAAATGCAGCCGATTTTAATCTTTTTTTAGATTTTTTATTTTGCCTCTGTTCTTTAACAGCATTGGTGTTCGGTGCAATCTGTTCACTGAGTGTTTAAACGAAAATTTGTGGCACGGGTGGTGCCCTGACGTATAGAGCTATTTATTGATTTATTTTAACCTGCATACACCGACGAAATATAAGCGTTATGTTATCATTTTTTGAAAAATGTTGTCACAAATTTTGCGTAGCTGAACTAAATTAGACTAGCATCTTTGAATCAAAGCCTTCAGATCATCGAAAACCGCAGGAATAGGGACAAATGGAACGTTAAATATTTACTAAATACACGAACTATTTTTCTGTATAATTTATTTTTATGCAATGCAAATTAAACCAATTTATGCGTTTTTCAAGCATGGAGTTAAGTGAATAACTACATGTCAAAATATAAATGTCATGAGTACAATTTTTTGCGCTATTGATTTTACATTTGCTCGTTTTTTTGTCATCCTCAACAATTCTTTTGTAAAACAAAATGAAATGGAATGTATGCTCGATGTAGTCTTTTAAATATATAAAAATAGGTTTTTTGTTTAATGGAACTGTTGATAACACAAAATCACATTTCATAAGTTGTATCAAATAAACAGGAGTTTCCTTCGTGATTTTAAGATAAACTAAAATGGAAAATTACATAACAGTTAGATACTGTGTGTGACAGAGAACTAATATATATGCAATTGTGTATTATATGTTTCGTACCTAGTAACCAATTAGTTCAGTTGTGACCAGAAGGATACAGCAAAAGCAGCATGAACGGAAAGTATAACGTCGTCCAAATTCGTTTCGTGCTTATTGGCGATTCATCCTTAGGAGCTGGTATTACGCACTTTACCCACTATATATTTGGGTCAGGAATATGAGAAAATAGGACGGTACGATCACCTAGACAAATGTGTAAACCTGCCGAGGTGAAGCTACCATCATATAAAGTATGTATTTATGTATATGCATACGTGTGCATGTATTCTTGTACGTATGCATGTATGTACGTTAGTTTCTATGTATATATGTAGGTATGTATGTATGTATATATGTATGCATGTATACATGTATGTACGTATGTGTGTATGCATAAATCCATGTAGTTATGTATATATATATGGTTATGTATATATGTGTGCATTAATATGTACGTATGTATGTATGTATCTATATATGTATGCATATATGCATGTATGTAGGTAAGTGTGTATGCATAAATCCATGTATTTATGTATAGTATATATATCGTTATTTATGTGTGTGTTTATATGTAGGTATGTATGTATGTATATATGTATGAATGTATGTAGGTAAGTGTGTATGCATGAATCCATGTAGTTATGTATATATATATATTTATATATATATATATATATATATATATATATATATATATATATATATATATATATAGTTAGGTTTGTATGTGTGTATGTATGTAGGTATGAATGTATGTATATATGTTTTTATGCATGTATGTATGTATGTGTGTATTCATGTAAGTATGCTAGTACGTTTTTATATATTTATATAGAGAATTATTTATGTATGTTTGCTCGTTATATACTTTCTGCATGAATTTTTATATCTTTAAATCCTTTTATAAGTATGGGCGTTTGTATATAATATTCGTATTAGTTTAAATTTATTAACCTATTTTAAATCAATTTTTAAATGTAGATATATCGAAAATTGCGCATTTATCTATTTTTGCAGGAAACGTTTATTTGCTTAATGGTCAGCGGGAGGATATTATTATAAATTTGTTTTTCGTTTATAAATTACTTTCAAAAATTGACACGATCGGGACACCAACAAAAATGCAGTAATTTATTAGCCTTGAAGCTTATTGCCTGCATGAATTATTTGGCATAGTGGATGAATTGTTAAATTGAGAAGCATATATTTATCAATTCGAACTTTGATCGTGACAATTCTGCAATGAACTAGATAAGTGCAAAGTGATTATTTTGCCAAGCTCCATTTATATTGGCAACATGGAAATAGTATTCAAATCAAGGAAGCGATCCGTTGTTAACGTTTGTCTCGAACATAAGATTCAACTTCAACCGGGATCTACCGGTTTCTATAGTTTGAACTGTTCTTCTAAACAATCACAGGTAGGCAGGTGCAGTAGAAGAATGAATTCACGCTTGTAGGAGCACGCACTAATCTGTTTATTGCTAAATAATACTGACGTAGCACTCACGTTTATAACGTAATATGTTATGTTCTGTTAATATTTCGACATGCCAAAAAGAGCGCTTTTCAATACTGATACAGTCTAGGTGTGTTGATATGCTTCTCTATTCGGAATCTATTCGTTTTCCATAACTTTGAGTGCATAAACAATTTGTTCATGCCCTGGCCACACCACGGAGTTTTCATAGCCCCGTGTGATTCTATGCTTAGTTGCGTTAACATTTTTTTCAACAAATTGTGTAACGTTTATAATGTGAATTTAAAAAACTTCTTTGTGGTTCATATCTCCAGTAACACCATCTGACAGGATGGAGCGAAAGTGGTACTGTTTAATTTTAACTGTAATATTAAATTGATAGTGGTCGATAGATATTTTGTGTTTCTGAAACTATACATATGATAGCACTATGCTTAAATTTGTTAAATTCTATAAATTAGTACGTTAATATTATTATTAATAATAATAATAATAATAATAATAATAATATTAATTATTATTATTATTATTATTATTATTATTATTATTATTATTATTATTATTATTATTATTTTATTTTTTTTATTATTATCATTATTATTAATTATATTATTATTATTAATTTTATTATTATTATCATTATTATTATTATTATTTTTATTTATTTATTTATTATTATTATTATTTTTATTATTATTATAAATATAATAATTTTTTAGAATTATTGTTGGTGATTTTATTTGTTTCAATTTTATTATGCAATTATTCGTGTGTTTATGTATATTTTAGATTAGTATAATACTTTATTTTTGGTGTACGCCTAATTATTTGAATATTTGAAATTATTTGTGTATGCATATATTTGTTTTAATAATGGTATTTGAATCTGCATGTTTATGTAAGAATTTACGCTGAATTTATGCGCTTATTTTCCTTGTATGATCGCTCGAATTTATGTAAGTGTAAATATATACGCTTATTTATTTATACGTGCCTGAAATATCATATATTGAGGCCCGACTCACGAGACACACTAGACGAGTTATAAATAAAGGAGAACTGTTCTACTTGATAAATTCAATATGCCACGTATGACAACGCATAGTTTATACTGCCAATATATATATATATATATATATATATATATATATATATATATATATATATATATATATATAAACTTGTGTGTGTGTTCCTTATAAGAAAGAAAAAACACATTAATAAAAACTGGATAATTGCCATTAATTTCGAGAATATTAAACTTCACTTTGCAATCTTTCATTTAGATTCATTCTGGGTTTTCACTTGATTATGTGGGTGGCAACAACTCTGACTCGGGTTTACTTCTACTTATTTTTCGGACTGATTAGCAATTGTGTATGCATTTTTGTCTGATTGTTTGCCTGTTTGCATGTTAATGTCTTTCTCGAAGTACTCTAAAGGGATTTGTGAGGTCTGTTCATTCTTGTATTGATAGATTGAGCGTCAACCATCTGTTCGCATTCTTGTCTGTCACGTGTACAAATGTTATACTTCCCAGTGTTGTTTTTCATTTCGCCTTGATCCGAAATTATGTTTTGTCCACTCGGTAACACCGCAAGTGCGGATTTCAGTGTTGAATGCTCATATTATTTAGAAATTTCTGTCTCCGCAAGCACAGCTGTTTGTCCCAATCAGTTTGTTGCCAATCCGATCGAATGTTTGTTGAGTCTGGTTGGGGGGGGGGTTTGACCTTGCCTTAATGCTAGAAAATTGTTGACGAGTTCCGTGATTTGTGGCCAGTCAATTGGAATGTCATGTTGATGGAACTTTAGAATATTTATGCCGGGCGCTTGTTGTTTTACATTAAGAACGTCATATATATATATATATGTATATATATATATATATATATATATATATATATATATATATATATATACGCAAAATAGTCATTCTAAATCTTGTGATTGGTCATTATTGTTTGATTCATTGTACTTTGACGAAATGTTAGCTTTGTCGGCTATTACGTGTAATAATGTTTTTCCTGGCATCATTTCTTTCAGTTTCATTTTGACCACTTGCTAACAGCGAAGGGTGAGCTGATGAAAGAATTGATCATTCACTACGTCGAGAAGGTACCAAGTGGACTCCGTCTGAAGGATAGACTAAAGTAATCGTAATTTCGTGTAAAGCCGACAATTGCATATTTTGCGCAGCTTCAGTTATATTTGTACAAAGCTTTATATTTTGAATTTTCGGAATTCTCGTTACTATGCCAGCGCTAGGAATGTTCTAAAGAAGCATAAAATGATAAATTTAAAAGAGCATGCTTAATTGGATGCATTATTATATGTAGTTAGTGCTTTTTTATCGCGAATTTGACGATGTTTCCCGTAAATTATGATCGTAACCTGTTAACCAGAAGCTCTATGTACTGAGTGTTTCTAGATGTACTGAAACATCATACAACCAAGATTAGATAGAACTTCATTTCTAGTGGTTATTAGAAGTAGTGTGGAAACCTCCGAAGTTATAGGATGAATTAGCTACCAGCCATCACAAAAACGAAAACGAAAACAGAGCGTAATTATGAATGAGGATAAATCAGATTATTGCGGAACTCTGCGTGCTAACCAACAACTCACTGAAGAAAATCTTGGGTGCGTTAAATATGATGACCGCATTTAGCAACCAAGATCGAAAAAATATTCGCATCTCCGACTTTGATTATTGGCTAAATTTCAGCTGTTTAAATCCAAATATTTGTTGGCGCCAAATGCTCATTAGTCGGCCCAGAGTTGGGTCTCGTCGATAATCATCAATGTTTGACAATGTTTCACAAAATTAAACTTTTCCATACAATGAAACAGATAATACATCAAGAGAGAAAAAATATGTTTGACAAAAAATGTCAACGCGCACAATGATTTTTTGTTTTAATTATACTAAGCTTACCAAAATATGCCGGACGATGACCTCAATAATGGCGATCACTAAAGTAATTATGAGGCCAAGAAGAATTATAAACAGCATTCCGGTGATAGGCAGCGAGATCAGCGAACTGAGGCTGAGATTTAAGAAAGTATTTGAAAATGTTTGCCGAAATGCATCGTTACACGATGCTGTAGAACTCGACGTGCCGTCCAAATATCTAGTTAAAGATAAAAAAGAAAAAAATCTTCCGTTTTTGTCGAAAGAAATCCAATCTATTTGTAATGAAACTATATTTGTGACCCGTTACTTACACGGGGCACTTATATTGTCGAGATAAACACCAATCCCATTGCAAACAGAAAAAAATATTTTAGTATAGTTGGGCGGCGTTTAAAGGGTGTTTTCTGTCACGCAGCGCTGTTATCATACAAATTTCTACCGCCATTGACTATTGCAGTTACCTGATCTGCGTTTTGACTAAGGAAGTAGTCTTTTTTCTTCAACAAAATATTTTGGCTGGCTTTATCGGCAGCCTGCTTCAGTTGGTCCAGCCATCCTCACCAGTTTAAAAAACAAACTTGCTTCATAGATCTCATGGTCAGTTCACAAGAAATTAAGTTAGACCGAGCCGTATGTCTATTATTCCAGTAGTGTACCTAGGGCGTACAAAGAAACCTCATAATCAATTTGGGCACATGAATACGCAGAATACGTTCAACGAAGAATTTTGTTGCAGAGCTAATCCTGCTTCGCGAAACGTTGAGAAATAATGGATATCCCGACTGGTTTACCGAATATAATTAGAGGCAACGCAAAGAAATGGAGACCAATTTGTTGGAAAAAATACCCCACAGATTAAGGCTAAGTGTTCCATTTGGAGGTGATCTTCCAGTTGAGATCTTCATAAGAAAATTAATATGATCGACTAAAGCTGAATTTCCTTTAATACAGGTGAGAGTTGTGTTCGACACATCAAAACTTATGAGAACTAATGAAAAGAATAGCCTCTCTGTGATGTAAACATCATTGTCTGTATACAAATTTCAATTTACCAGCAAGTCTCAGTACATCGGCAGATAAAACAGAGGCTCGAAACTAGAATAAATTAGCATCCCTCTCAAGAATTATTATATAGGGGTGCAGCACTTGCACAAACTTCAGCAATTTGTAATTATGTTCTACTCACAGATCATGCTGTTAGTCATAAAAATAATTTCAGTTCTGTACAAGGCAAAATCAAAAGAAATGCTTCTGGCTTTTGAAGCTAATAAGCTTAACCACTGCATAAACGTGCAGAAAGTAATTCATAATTACCAGGCCTTCAAAAATAACCTACGTGACGCAAAATATGCTCGCCAATCAATTGCGGACATATTCACAACAAAAGTGATGACACACCCCATGAAGTTACGCAAAAGAAAAGGTCTAAATTGCGCAAAAAATACAAATATAGCTAAGAGTGGATTGGTTACGACAAATGAACAGTTTGGATTGAATAAACAGAAATATTAATGAATCCAGTATAATGGCTATATATACTGGTAGAAATAATATTTATCAATAAATATTATTATATGGAATACGATGATTTTCTCAAATATATATATATATATATATCGTGTGTTGATAAGCTAAATGAAATCTACGATTCCACAAGCCACATTATTCGCGGAACAATTCTATGACAAAACGAAGAGTGTGGACCGAAAAATACTCATTCCTCAACAGCAAAATCATCTCTTGTTCTCGATTCAACAGCGGCACTTTATCCTGCCAGAAAATGATCGTCTAAGCGAAATTTTTTCTCATTATTCTTTCCTAGATATTGCATTAGGAGTTTCATCGTTGTGACACCATATTGAATAATTTTAAATCGATATTTCAGCAGATACTAATGCTCGTGCTTTTAATGGCCGCGTCTGTTTTAGTTATGTAATACTTAAAAGAATCACAATAAAGTCTGTAACAAGAATGATTATGCGTCAATCGAGGTTGCATGTAAAAATATAATATTGCTAACACATCGATGAGAAACCGTGAATGCTTTACAATTGACAATTATCTTTAATATTTTATAGCGTCTTCAATTGACGCCGACTCTAATTTTGTCGAAAAGTGATGTGTTTTCTGACATGATTTGTGCCAAAGTAATAGATTATATAGTTTACGTAAAACAAATTTTAACATTTTGGCTGTCGAATTTTTAATTAGGTCACTCCATTGAACTACTTTAAGGCTGTATCACAGAACCGACCATTAAAGATAATGATTTATAAAATCAACATTGGCTGTTTTTATTTAAGAGTTTTTGAAACCCTGATGCATGTATTCGATATTGTACAATAATTCGTGATTAAGATGTTAGAACTTTAAATCCTTATAAATGTAAATAGGTCATGCTTGTGCATCTAATAGTGGACAATTATTTTTCGGCGTTGAGTAAGTTTTTAAAGGCTTTACGGTTAAATGGATAGATTCGGAAATAGAAAATCATTCCTTTTGCCTTCATTGGCAAAAGATTTCAGCTTTGTGGTTGATATTAAAATCATAAATTTATCTGCGAACACTCATAATTTCGCCCAACTTCCTCTATCAGTTAACGCTGTTCACAGTATTTTGGACTACATTGAAGACATTACCTTAACAGTGTCGACAATATGGTTTTAAGTAGGTGGACGTTGCCTTTCTGATATGAAATGAGGCCAACATTTATGGTACAAATGTTCAATATTTGAACTTAGTTTACACGCCACATTTGATGATGCTGCTTTATCAGTTTAACGCTCAGAAATCTCTAGCAAGAATTTGAAACTAAAAAAAATATTTAAATTTAGATTTTCTTGAATTTTTAATAAAACCCAACAGTACTTTAAATCTTATGTGATTTGTCCCTTTTGAACGGATAATTTTCATCTAAAGTTTTTCTTCTTTTTGATTGGCCTGATGAAGAGAAATATGGTAGACAACTATTTTAAATTATGTTTGCGATTTTATCATAAGCACTATTCCATTTAATTTAAAAAAATTCCAACTAAACATGCGAACGGTCAAAAATTAGTATTGGTGTTTATTTCAAGTTTGCAAACTTGGTTAATTAATTATTATCAATTACAGCACAATAAATAGCAGAATACCTGAGAACAGTTTTCCCCGAATATATGTGCTATTCCTAATAATTAAAACAAATATGACACAAAATATCTTATTTGGATATAAAAGGCAAACAATGCATAAATTTCCTTCGCTAATAATGAAAAATATCAATCTTTACATTTAACCACAAAGAAGGTTTATTTGATAATTAATTAATCTTTAGTATATATATATATATATATATATATATATATATATACATATATATATATATATATATATATATTCTTATAATTAGGAAAAAAACACACAAATAACTAAGAGGATAATGGCCATTTATTTCGTGAATACTAAACGTCTCTTATACAATCATACATATTTATACATTTTGGGTTGTTAATTGGTTATGTTTTTGGTGACAAATCTGACTGGTTATTACTGCTGTTTCTTGTTTTGACTAGTAGGTGAGTGTGTATGCGTTTGTGTTTGTATTGTGTATGTGTGTTTGCATGTAAAGGTCATTCTCGCAGTATTGCGAAGTGATGTCTGAGATCTTGTCATGATTGTTTTGATAACTTGAGAGTTAGCCATTTGTGCAAATTGTTCACTGTTATCTATACAAGTGCTGTTTTTCCCAGTATAGTTAATTGTTTCACCCCGCTGCGCGAGAGTGCTATTTTCGCTTGGTAACAACGCTAATGTTGATTGTCTTGTTAAACGCTCACACTGTTTGGAGACTTCTGTCATCGTATGCGCCTCTGTTATCTCAACTTCACCTTGTTGCCAATCCGATTGTACGTTTGTTGATTCTAATCGAGGGCCTGTTGGTTCTTGGCTGGGTACTAGTATATTGTTGTTGAATTTTGTTATCCTTGGCCAGTCGATAAGGATATCATGTTGATGAAACTTTTGAATGTTAAGTTCAGGTGTTTGTTGTTTTATGTAAAGCGCTTCGTAGATAAAAAGTAATTTTTCAGATTTTGCTTTGTGTAGAATTGTGAAATTGGTCGAATTGACAGGGTGCCCCGTTGCCAATATATGATCGGAAATAGCTGATTTTCCTGACGGTGGCAAGCCTTTGTTAATCAATTTCTGTGGCAAATGTTGCTGGATTCTGCTTATCAATTGCTTCTTCGTACGTCCGATATATGTGCTACCGCACATACATGAGAATTTATAGACTATGAATGATTTGGAGAGAAGTGGCAATTGATCTTTGGCATCCAACCTCATGATTCTCTGTGTACTGAATGTCATATTAACTTTAACACTGGGAAAGTTGTCCTTAGTTATTCTATTCAGCCGCCGTGCAATTATTGAGGCTGGTACGTCGCCTCTAAATGGTAAGTTTAGGAAAACCTGCTTGCCGGTATCCTCTCTAGTACGAATCTGCCGTGGTCTGATGTTGACATCAATGAAACGCTCTGGGTAGTTGTTCATTAGCAAAATTTTCCTGAGGTAGCCCAGTTCTTCCTCAATCTTGTGTTCAGAGCAGATCTTCCTGATTCTGTTTGCTAGGTTGTTTACTAAGTTTCTTTTGTGGGATTTTGGCACACTACTGTTGTAGTGAATGTATTTTCCGGTGAAAGTGGATTTTCTATATATGGCCAGTGTCAAATCCCCGTTTGCTTCTCGAGTGAGTTGGATGTCAAGGAAGGGAAAACTGTCGTCTTTCTCTACCTCGAGAGTGAATTCGATGTCTGCATCGACTCCATTTGCTTGTTCGAGGATTTCGGAATGGTTTGCTGCTTCTGAGATGAACAACAAGATTTCATCTACATACCTTTTGTAGAGAGCGCACTGGTCAATTATACATTTTAGGCTCGTTTTTTCCAGGTGATACCTGTAAGCATGACATCAAACAGAAAGATGATTCAACAAACATCGAATCAAAAATTAATGCAATTTTGAAAAAGATGGAAAAACACGTTTTACCATCGATGGCTCACTCCGAGATTAGATCAAATCTCACAGAAGACATCCAAAAGGCAAAACCCGTCGGAACAAACACCGCAAGATTGTACGGCAAACCAAAAACTCATAAAGCCGTGACAGCCTCAGGAGCTCCCTCGATGCGGCCCATTATGTCAATGATCAACGCTCCACAACATAAACCAGCCAAGTTTCTCTGCAAACTACTTGAACCAATACGGAGCATCATAAACACTAACACTATCAAGGACTCTTTCGAATTAGCAAATGAACTGAAGGGGAAGAACATCCTACAGAATAAGATGGTCTCGCTTGACGTCTCATCCTTATTTACAAACATACCACTGGATAAGACAACGGAGATCTTGTGTGATCTCATCAAAAATGAGATTTTTGACTTCCCTATAGACACCAATGACATCAAAGACCTCATATTAGCATGTACTAAAAACGTGCAATTTACCTTCGAAGGTATATACTATCGCCAGATCAATGGTGTAGCTATGGGAAGCTGCATCGCACCCCTCCTGGCAGATGTATACATGTATCACCTGGAAAAAACGAGTCTGAAAGGTATAATTGACCAGTGCGCATTCTACAAAAGGTATGTAGATGATATCTTGTTGTTCATCTCAGAAGCAGCAGACCCTTCCGAAATCCTCAAACAAGCAAATGGAGTCGATCCAGACATCAAATTCACTCTCGAAGTAGAGAAAGACGACAGTTTCCCATTCCTTGACATCAAACTCACTCGAGAAGCAGACGGAGAGTTGACACTGGCCATACATAGAAAATCCACTTTCACTGGACAATACATCCATTACAACAGTAGTGTGCCAAAATCCCACAAAAGAAACTTAGTAAACAACCTAGCGAACAGAATCAGAAAGATCTGCTCTGAACACAAGATTGAGGAAGAACTGGGCTACCTCAGGAATATTCTGCTAATGAACAACTACCCAGAGCGGTTCATTGATGTCAACATTAGACCACGGCAAATTCGTACTAGAGAGGACACCGGCAAGCAGGTTTACCTAAACTTACCATTTAGAGGCGACATACCAGCCTCAATAATTGCACGGCGGCTGAATAGAATAACTAAGGACAACTTTCCCAGTGTTAAAGTTAATATGACATTCAGTACACAGAGAATCATGAGGTTGGATGCCAAAGATCAATTGCCACTTCTCTCCAAATCATTCATAGTCTATAAATTCTCATGTATGTGCGGTAGCACATATATCGGACGTACGAAGAAGCAATTGATAAGCAGAATCCAGCAACATTTGCCACAGAAATTGATTAACAAAGGCTTGCCACCGTCTGGAAAATCAGCTATTTCCGATCATATATTGGCAACGGGGCACCCTGTCAATTCGACCAATTTCACAATTCTACACAAAGCAAAATCTGAAAAATTACTTTTTATCTACGAAGCGCTTTACATAAAACAACAAGCACCTGAACTTAACATTCAAAAGTTTCATCAACATGATATCCTTATCGACTGGCCAAGGATAACAAAATTCAACAACAATCTACTAGTACCCAGCCAAGAACCAACAGGCCCTCGACTAGAATCAACAAACGTACAATCGGATTGGCAACAAGGTGAAGTTGAGATAACAGAGGCGCATACGATGACAGAAGTCTCCAAACAGTGTGAGCGTTTAACACGACAATCAACATTAGCGTTGTTACCAAGCGAAAATAGCACTCTTGCGCAGCGGGGTGAAACGATTAACTATACTGGGAGAAATAGCACTTGTATAGATAACAGTGAACAATTTGCACAAATGGCTAACTCTCAAGTTATCAAAACAATCATGACAAGATCTCAGACATCACTTCGCAATACTGCGAGAATGACCTTTACATGCAAACACACATACACAATACAAACACAAACGCATACACACTCACCTACTAGTCAAAACAAGAAACAGCAGTAATAACCAGTCAGATTTGTCACCAAAAACATAACCAATTGAACAACCCAAAATGTATAAATATGTATGATTGTATAAGAGACGTTTAGTATTCACGAAATAAATGGCCATTATCCTCTTAGTTATTTGTGTGTTTTTTTTCCTAATTATAAGAATACTGTGTTAATTAAAACGGCATGGATATCATAAATATATATATATATATATATATATATATATATATATATATATATATATATATATATATAGCGTACTTGACCTTATATTTATTGCAAATGTAATTTGCACTTGCAACTTTGTAGAATAAGCGAATACAAAACGTCTTCAAAAATAAAACTAAACGGACGAAGCTAAGGTAATAATTTATTATTGAGAAGAACGCAAAACTTAATTGATACGTTAAAAAGTTTTCAAAAAATCGTCATCACCTACAGCAATATGGAGGAAAATCTGTGCTTATGTCATACCAAAATTGTATTTTAATTGAATAATAAATTTCTGTGCTCTATCTCTATTGTCGAGGAGTTCAGATGCTGATGTCCCACAAAAATCATTACTGGAAAGACATGGAAATCACCGAGGAAACAAGCAGACACATTTTTAATGGTTCGGGCAGTTATAGGTAAAGATAAAGCACGTCATCAGAAGATACTAATTATGCTTCCACAAATAAAAATTATAAATATTACAAATCTAATTAATATTTTCAATAAAAGTGTTATAATTTTTTAAAGTACTATTAATTTTATTATAAATATTATTTCTCTTGTCGTTATAATAAATATAATAATGATGATGATCATAATGTTTTGTTATTATTATTAATATAATTACTGATATTAGAAATATCATTATAAATTGCATTTCTAAA
This sequence comes from Eudiplozoon nipponicum, assembly GCA_029291075.1. NCBI lineage: Eukaryota > Metazoa > Platyhelminthes > Monogenea > Mazocraeidea > Diplozoidae > Eudiplozoon > Eudiplozoon nipponicum. The sequence continues at coordinate 50,921 of JAQBSW010001840.1, forward strand.
TGTACTTTAGACATCAAGTGAATGTGCTTGGTAATCGAAAAGAGGATGAAATAAAATTTGAAAACAGGTAAACTGCATTCAACCGGGAACGGCGGTTTTCTATTTCGATCGAGAATGAGCTAATCGTGGCGGATTTACAGCGATGATTTTTGCGAATGAGACGGATGTCGTTTTGGAAATAATTCAATGTAAAATTACTTCTATTAAAATAAGACTAAAGTAATCGAGTCGTGTTGCAAGCGTGTATGATAAACTACTTTGCATTTTTTTAAATGTGCAAACTTCTTAAAGATATATTTGACACAAATTTAATTTATTCGATAAAAACATTTATTGTCTGTTATTTTTAAAAGTCGAAATAGGCATTATTAAGTTAGGCTGCACATAATCACGAGTAGAAGCCAAAGTCAGATTGAAATGAAGGTGTAATCTCACGTACAGGTGCATTCATTCTTACCAGTGGGACATATATATATATATATATATATATATATATATATATATATATAAATAGACATTCTAAAATACACTACTCCACTAAAGCCTATATATACCGGAAAGTAAAAATCTCATTTCGGTTTCATTGTAACAATTTAGAAAAAATTGAATGGCTTTATATTGTTTGTTGTGGAAAACTAATGTAAGATATATAATATAAGTTATTTATAATGTTATATATATATATATATATATATATATATATATATATATATATATATATATATATATATTGCATTGCGTACATAGTGTCAAGATCGTTCTCTTAAAACCAATGCACGTTTGTCCGAGAATTTGATCGTCAATCTTCGAATCGATTTAAAAGTGATAGGGCTAAGCAAAATCGGACAACTACTTTTGCTAGTACTGACATCTTGTTTTTAGTGAAATTACTAATTTTATGTTTGGGATAATTAAATCTTGTACGCATACCAAGTTAATGGATAATAAAACTAGTGTCTACTTAAAATTAAAAAAAAATTGTTAGAATTAGGTTAAACAAGTATTGATAAATAAGGACAACATTTAAACAAACTTGTCGTACTTCTTGGATATTTCTGCGAAGGCGCCTCGAGCAATCAGTCCTGGCAGGAACTCATCAATAACTTTCACATACGGATTTCCAGGATAGAAGTAAAACACGTAGGCATCACTGCCAAACGATTCACTTGTTCTGTAGCAGAAATTTCGCGAATAGTACGCTGTAAACGTGTCCTCTGTAATTAAGGCGTAATTATCCTATATCATTTGAACAACAAATTCATAAAAGAAACAATTTATTATGAATAACCTAACGTCCAATAGAAGATTGTCTACAAAATAAAATTAGCCAGTGGTGGACGTCAAACAATTGACAGCAAATTTCTGTACCGATTAACTGGTTTCGCTGCTGCTTAGTACATCTACAGTCATTCCTTATCAGAGCCTGTTTAATTTCAGAACAAACTCGGTACACAGCATTTAAAAACAAACGTAATTCGCGATTCTTTTCTTAAATTAAGTTTGCCAGCTTGAAGTAAACACCAATCCCATTGTATTTAACCAGTCGTCGAACAGCATAGCTAGCTACCGTCAGTCACAGGTACTTTCACGTTTCGAACTTCTAAGATCCTCATCAGAGTACGACGTCAAACTGATTAGAGAGGATCAAACCGCATTTCTTATATATGGAAAGCAAAATTGACACGTTCCAAATTTTCATGGAATTCACGATAGCCTGACGACAAAATAAGTAACGAGGATCAAACAGCAATGCTTATATAGGTTATGGAAAATCATAGATACGTCGCTCTCTCTCCAGTCATTTTGACATATATTGTACTTTACTGGGAATTTGAGTATAGTAATTGAAAATAAAAAAAAGCTGCAAGCATTTTTATTCGTTACTGCATAGGAAATGTGCAGCATAAATTTCCAGAGAGGTACACGGTGAAACGGCGTGCCAGACTTCTAGGAATGTAAACTAAATGTATAATTTTTCATGATTGAAGTTTGCATTGTAGTTTGACATTCTTTAATCTGTCTTTGTGCTATGTTGACGACTATAAAATGTCTAAACACGTCATCGCGTGCATTTAAATGTAACCGTGCTATATTCCAGGATTTATTAGATACAAAAGATTAAGTGTTTATGTAAATATTGCCAACTTAATTTTGAGAAATTCATTACTATTCGTTTTAATCCAGGTTGCGATCTTGATATAGGCACCTCACCCATTTATTACTTACATATGTCAGTATAAACTCTTACTTTTTATAGAGTAGAAAAGGTTTTCGTCCTTATTGGAAACTCTTGACGTACTGTCCAGACATTGCAGCGATCAGAGTTCGAACGGTAAGTAATGAGACCCCAATAATGGCGAACCAGTGTACTGGATGAATTTTTATATAATAAAACGAACATTGGTTGCGCGGGTGGTGATAACAACTATTATAATCAAGGTTGCGGTCTTGATATAAACACCTGACCCATTAATTACTTACATATGTCAGTATAAACTAAGAATTGTATAGTGTAGAAAAGGCAATTCATCCAGTAGACCGGTTTCGTCCTTATTGGGAACTCATCAAGTACTGGCCAGAATTTGCCGCGGACAGGACTCGGCTCTGTGCATGTCTGCTTCGAAATCTGGTGCTCAGTGGTTAGAGCACCAGATTCCGAAGCAGACGTACCCAGGTTCGAGTCCTGTCCGCGGCAAATTCTGGCCAGTACATGATGAGTTCCCAATAAGGATGAAACCGGTCTACTGGATGAATTGTCATTTCGCACTATACTATACTTAGTTTATACTGAAAATGAATGTTAATAATGGGTCAGGTGTTTATTTCAAGATCGCAGCCATGATTAAATGTAATTTTATCACCGCCCGCGCATCCTCTGTTGGTTTAATTACAAAAATGTTCAATTCATTACCACCTCTCCGTGTAGTGTGGTGTCTGTTCAAAAATGGTAGATTGGAAATACTTAGTTGGAACTTTAGGTCTATAGGATGTCATATAGACTATAATCAAAGTAAAGGCTAACCAATAAACATGAGTTATCATATGATTGTAATTTTTTGCAATGTGCGGCAGAGTGGCTTAGCGTTAGACCACCAGTATCTGAAGTAGTCGTTCCCAGATTCGAGCCCTGTCTATGGCAATTTGTAGACAAAAAATTGAATAAAATCAACTATACAATGCGTGTAAAATTTATCATTATTTATTAAACGTTTATTAATGAGAGGTATAAATTTTCCTTTGTAATCAAAAATAATATATAATATTGTTGGAAAGTTTATCGATATCCCGTTATCATTATACACGACACCAGAAATGGAACGCTGTACTATGGATGATTTCTTTTAATTGGCCTAAAGGTACAGGGTAGCGAGTAGCATTGGAATTATCTAAAGAGTTGTAAAATTAAACATGGCAAGCAAAGTAGCCAATTAGGTCATTCGGAGCAAAGAAGTCACACAAATGGCATCATAAAATGAAATGGAACTCTTTAGACGCACAAGTCAGGTGGAATTTAGCGTCTTGATTTGTACTAGTCATAAGTAGCTTGCGTGTTCCAAGCAGATGCGCGAATAGAAGGGAGCTTCTTGCTTTTTCCCGTATTTTCATATATTTGTAGAGGAAGATATTTCCTGCCACATAAATAATGTAAAAATTGATAGGTAAATTTAAACCATTGTGGCGGATTGAAACAAATAATATTAAAAAAGAAAAATATTTGTTTAAATTCATTTTTGAATTATCCTTTCAATTATTTATACTGTTAAATTGTGCTTGATTTCAGTTTTTCTGCATTTTGTGTCTGACTAACGTGAGCTTCTATGCTGACGCATAGAAGCCATCTTGTATCTTTTACCAATTTCACAATTTTAATCCGTACAAAACACTCCTGTTTCCACAAGTCTAGTTTCTCATTCCGGCATTATGGTAACGGTTAGGATGCAATTTTGCGAGCCAGATACAGTCTAATTGCTTATTAATTATAACAGAAAAGTAATTTTGTCTAAAATGGAGGTTGAGATCGAAGAAATGATGGCATAATCCAAGGGTTGAAAGTCTGAGCTCGATAGACATTGAGGAAATGAGAAATCCATTAAACTCCAGTTCATCTATGCATCAGCAAACACAAGACTCTTACTGACACCTTTGTGTCTCTCATTAGCTAAGAGAACAAGAGCCTCTACTTAATCCGAACCCTCAACCAAATCACGGGTAGATACGTTTTTGCATGTGTACTTCAAAGGCATGCGTGAATAAAAGTCAACTTCTTGCATTTTCCTGCGTTTTCATATATTCCGAATTCTCAACCGATCCAACGCTAGGTATATCTTGTTCCTGACACAACAAATATCTTGGCTTACCTCTGTTCCAGCCTTTGCAAACGCTTTGTCAATGTCGTCAAACAGCACGTTTGAGAACACGGAGTGCATGAACAGGTAGATTTGTCTTTCAGTTGGATCGCTGGAGTCGCGTAGACGAAGATCAAATGCCGTATTGTTCACAATGCCATAGCTGTTTCAGTAAAATTTCACAGAAAAACAGAAACGTATGACAGACATGAGTGGAGGATTGACAGAAATGGCCATTACTTCTAACAGTAATATGCTTAACGTCACAGAAACGCAGACAGATCAAAACACTTTTTTTTAATCCAGCGGAAATTCAATACACTTTGGAGTACTTTATGTGACAAACCATAGCATTGTAAATGTCAGGCACAGATAGTTGAATTGTGGCGAAATGCAACACATGTCAGTTTTGCAAAACTGCAATGAACACAAACCTCATGTGCACTGTTTCGCTACATATGACAAACTGAGAGGTTTCTTTCTGTGTGGTCGTCCTATCGTGTAGTACCAGATGTATGGCAAATAAAAATTACATGCCGTTAAACAATATATATGAAGTGACAATCCTGACGTTTTACGAGACATTAAAAGCATTAGTTTATTAGGCATTGGGTAATTCTGAGGGAGATGAAATAAATAATAAAAACTACAACATGCCAAATCAATCCCTAAAATCGAGGAGTTCACTTTCTTAAAAAGAGGACAAATTTTATTAAATTTATTTTCAAATATAAATCAAGAAATTAATTATCCTTTTGATAAAATTTTTTGTCTGAAATTACTCATTTACTGCGTAAAATAATAATAATAATAATAATAATAATAAAAATATTTATTTAGCATTTGAAAAATCAGGTTAAAATTCAAAATCACGATTATGTTCAATCGAATGAAAGTGTTACTAGCAATTTTTGTTAGTAAAGATAACACTAGGGCTGGTACAAGATGAGAAGGAAAAAAATTCTGCTTGTAACAGAGTCCCATGTACATATCAAAACAAAAGTTATCTTTGACTAGGATAATATCGATTAGAATTGATTCTTGAAAAATTACTGAATCTCGCTCCAAAGTCGAAAACGAAAGTTGACCTCATTTATGTAACATTCGAGTTGATGAATTCACAAGATAACAAAGAACATCGTTTGTATTTAGTTTAATGCGATAAAGATTCTTTGAGCCTGAAATCGAGTAAAGTACAATTGGAATATACAGGGATTATCAACAGGCATTTGAGAGCACATAGCACGGAGAGTATCCTGAAACATTTTCGCAAATCACTAGCGCCGATTTAGAAACCATTAGATTAATCAATAACTACTACTTCTACTACTACTCCTACTACTACTAATATTTCTACTACTACTACTACTACTACTACTACTACTACTACTACTACTACTGCTACTACTACTACTACTACTACAACAACTTCTAATACTGCTACTACAACCACTACTACTACTACCACTACTACTACTACCACTACTACTACTACCACCACTACCACCACCACCACCACCACTACTACTACTACTACTACTACTACTACTACTACTACTACTACTACTACTACTACTACTACTACTACTACTACTACTACTACTACTACTACTACTACTACTACTACTGCTACTACTACTACTACTACTACTACTACTACTACTACTACTGCTACTACTACTACTACTGCTACTGCTACTACTACTACTACTACTACTACTACTACTACTACTACTACTACTACTACTACTACTACTACTACTACTACTACTACTACTTCTACTACTACTACTACTACTACTACTACTACTACTACTACTACTACTACTACTACTACTACTACTACTACTACTACTACTACTACTACTACTACTACTACTACTACTACTACTACTACTTCTACTACTACTACTACTACTACTACTACTACTACTACTACTACTACTACTACTACTACTACTACTACTACTACTACTACTACTACTACTACTACTACTACTACTACTACTACTACTACTACTACTACTACTACTACTACTACTACAACTACTACTACTACTACTACTACTACTACTACTACTACTACTACTACTACTACTACTACTACTACTACTACTACTACTACTACTACTACTACTACTACTACGAGTGGGATCGTATCAAGTTGCGTTTCTTGCCAGTTTTGTCTCTGGGGAATTTATCAAAGAAATGAGGGTTAAATGCCTTCCTAAATTCATCGAGTCGTAGTGCTCTTACATCATCCTTTTGGCCTTCAAGAAGTTTTATTTAGTAAAAATATTGGTTATATAGTTTGATTTGAATGCGGACTTACAAATACGTTTGATATGTACGTGAAGAGGGTGAGAGGACATCTAAAATAGAAGGCTCGTTGAGACTTTTTGGACAAAGGAGATTACCCCAATAGAGCGACTAAACCACAAGGGTTGGACATTAGAAAATAGGACGTGCTGTCGAAAATCCTGACAAAGAGGGAAGACCCGTTTCTTAAAGCCTGAGACGATCTGGTCTGGAACCTAGGCAAAACTTCTGCTTCTTTATACAACCGAATCCTTTTGACATACAAGTTAGAAATCATTTTTAGTATGGTCAAATTTGGCCATACACTTAACACCAGCCAATTGTGGGTTCACCTTTTTCAAAACAAAGAAATATGCAATTCGCAGATGAAATTTTAATCTCGCTTTGCGGAGAACAGAAACCGGTTGCATTTTCCATTTGAGTTTTTACATGTTAGTGTTCCGATTCTGTACACATCGATTTCTGGTTCAAATTCGCCATCAGCTCAAGTAGCAAACGTAACAGGAGTTTCAAGGGAATAAATTATGTTTCTTTAAAGAAACAAAATAAAAATTCCGACACACATGAAGAACAATTTGAAAGACAAAGTGCAAACCATATTATCATCAACGGTTCCAGGGCTTATTTAATCGAATTATTTATCAATATGTGGATGGTGTATGAATGGGTGTACACTCTCCAAAATCAGCGATGATTTTCTTACGCCATTTTGAAAACAAATCACTGAGAAGAAAATTAAGCAAAGAATCAGTACAACACAACGTCAATTTCTCAACATTTTCCTTGTTCTTATAAACATTTCATAGCCCGCGTAATCAGTAAAATTTGATCGACAACATCTTTTAGCTGAATTCAAAATACACTACCCAATTATATTTACTGACACTAGACCAATGCGAAAGCGCGAATACCGTAAGCCAATCACATGCAACCTGCTTCAATATATAAGCGCAATGCATTTCCAATGCAACAAACTCTGATCTGTATGTTACGTGTAAATAATGTCGCCTATCTGCTGCGCTGAAAATCTACGCCTAATGTATTATTTCAGTTTTTACGCATGCACCTTCCCTATGTCAATTAGCCATTAATCACACAAATGTCTCGTTGCTGAGCATTAAGGCAAATCGCCATCGGTTCAATTATTATGCAGCTGCCTAAGTTTTCCAGCTCTCTATGTGTTGCCGCAGATCTTCAGCAAATCTCATCAAGGCCTTCGAACCGCAATTGACACGTTCTGTTTCTTCTAATTTACAGGTTTACCTAGAATATCACTAAACTACAAATAGGACACTTATATCAAGAATGTAGTAGAACTTTTGGAAATCCACTTCAACTCTTGTATGCGAAGCAATGGTGGCATTAGCCTGTTAATGTTTTCATGGTAATCTTATGTGCCACCAATAGTAAGGCTTACTCTGGTAAACCTTTGTACAGTATAGTGTGCTTTATACACTATCAGGAGCTATGCACGTACAGATCCCTTACTATATTTAAGACTGGCAGTCATGTCAATACGAGAAACAAAATCAGAAACAAAATTCCCAGCTGAGAAATTGAGAAAAATAAGCTCAGAAGTTGTATGAAGATCCGCAATCGATTTAGAATGCAATTATATTCATGCAATGCAAAAGTCGACTGAACTACCTGCCATCTATGCTTTCCAATTCCCGCAAAAACTGAACAGGTATAATTTCCCATAGATCAAGTTTATTAAAAATAAAATTTATTAAGAATTAAATATGACGGTAGTTATGAACCTGAGAGCCAACTCTATTCTTACAAACAACGACTACGAACCAAAGCGAATATACAAAAACGGAAAACTGAGGTGAACAAAAAATATAGAATTCTTGAAAGAATTTAAAGATGGATTGCTCCAGAAAATATTGAAATCGTTTTAGAATAATTTCCACAGCAAAATACTTAAATAAAATAAAAGCGGAAAAATAAATTGTTATTTTTTTTATTATGAGGAGTTAACGACCTAAAGACTATGTAACTTCGCTCAGTACTCTGCCTGTGGTACTACAATTGTATACCACGTCACGGTAGCACTGAAACCGTTGGGATTTTGCTAATTTCACTTTTAATGGTATAAAATCATTCAAATAATCGTATCATTATTTTTTCACTTTGGGCTACTTATGAAATTCTTGTAGTGAGGAATTATATTTTCATTGATATACCAAAAGTGCAGATTATTAATGAAGCACAAGTTGGAAAGAAGTCATTTTTATTGTACTTCTGGTCAAATGTAATTTTTAATCTACGTCATAATTTCTAGCTTATATTCCTGTCAGAATGGAACATCATCAGCAATGTATTTACAGCTAAACGCGCCGCAAAAAAACTTTTTTACATCATCGGATTTCTCAATGGCCAATTAATCCGTTATAACAGCTTTGTATTTTTGCAAAGTCAATTCTATGAATTTAAAAAAAACAGCAGCATTTTCTTTGAGTTTTTTTTAAAAAACATACCTACATTTTGGTCTCAAGTTCCACACTTTAACAGTTGAACATGAATTTAAAATAAATTGTGGTAAAAAGCAATTTAAGACTACTACTGTTTAAATCCTCGTGCATCGTAATATATCTCAAGGTATTCAGTATTAGCCTTCAAAGGCCAATTTAGTAAAAATATTTGAAGAACTTACAAGTAATCTTGCATGTACTGAAGTATTGCAGTATAGTCCTTCCCGGGTTATCAAAACAACTACATCTGTTACACAGTCAACTGAAAATCAATAACGCCTAAGTAGGAATTCTTCTATTTCATTGTCGTCTGATGTTAAGGCATTGTTTTTTTTGCTGCCAACTGGTTAGCAAATGACATTGTACTACAACATTCAGACTGAGGATGGTCTTTTCTACTCACTACTTATGTCTAGAAATTTTCATTCAGGAATACTGCGCTACCGTTCAAGAAATGTCTGACGAACACATTGAAACGTGAGATTAACGAATTTTGTAACCCGATTAGGTTTCACTCGCGTAATCTTCTGCCAGCAGAAACTAGATACGACACTTTTGGTCGAGAACTGCTGAATAACCATGTAACGGTGCACAAATTCGTTAGCATCATAAGCAGCAGTAGATTTTTTGGTTTTATAAACCATGCTTATTCAGTGTGCTTCAAAATGCGATTTCGACAGTTACATATTTTCCTGCTTGAGCAGAGAGATAGCTTTCACGTCTTATTGAATGTCAATTCAAAATTTTCACGAAAATCGTGAGCAAAACATTGTTTCTGGTTTGCTTTCTTGGCGAGACGTCTTGCTACACCCGCCTATTCACTCGCCATTCCTTCTCAACTCGTTAATGCTTACATTATTAATCGAACCTTTGCCATTGCCGCAGATCATCAGCTAGACCGATTGAAGCCATCGAATGGTAATTGACACATCCTGATATTTTTCAATCTTCTGGATTACGTGCATACGGACAGAAGTTTACTAACTCACAAATAAGTCATACATAACAAGGCTCTAGAAGGATATCTAGAAATACGTCTCCGCACCGGTGGACACAACAATCACAGTATTAGCCTGTGAATGTTTCGCTGGCCCTCCTAATGACGTCTAACACCACTGCTTACCCTGCAGATTTTGTATCTTAGAACAACATTCTATCTGGTGCGTTACACGAGCATGTCAATAATTAACACATAAAGTAAAAAGGACAATTTAATAAGTCAGTTAAATGGAGGAAGGATTTAAAACTAAAAACAATATTTTAGTACTATAAATGAAAGCAATCGCTCTAAGCATACTATAGTAGTGCAGCTAAACAGAGCATATTCGACAGGATTTCTATTTGACTGAGTGATATAAAATGCGTGTATAGTGTGTGTCCTTTTATTTAGCGACTTCCATATTACTAGGTATTTTAGATAAAAGCAGACAGAGAAAGAGAGAGAGATTCGCGAATAAAATAATTGTGATTTTATTGCCTAGAATGTTTGTAATTTAATTGGTTTGATTACACTTCTTATCGCATTTCTCTCTTAATAATGCAACAATAAGGCAAAACTCAGCACTTATATTTTATTAAATTCCAATCTCTAAATCATATTATTAAAGCAGTTAACAGATCTTTCCTTTTTCATTGGTACTCTGGCAATCGTTCTAGCTGAATTGGGTTGATGGGAATGGGCATGCAGTATGGAAGAATGACTATGCGGACAATCTGACTATTGAATGATGGAGCGACGTTTAGTGGTTCAACATACTTTAGCCTATACAACGGAGGAGAAGTCGTGTTCAGCGCAAGGATACAGATTCGGGGACGCTCAATAATGTCGTTGCAATTATCGTTCAGGTTTTTCGTTTATTGATTCCGCTATCAAAAATTTAGTAACAGCATCACTCTGATGGCTGGTATTACAATTGCTTTACGCGGTGAGTGAAGGCATTCACCTTGATGAGATTACTCTTCGTTGAGAAGAGACGCAGCGCGAGGAGAGTGGTCGGTAAATTTATAGGTAGCGGTAAAACGAATAACCTTCTGCTAAGATTTGAAGATAATTCTTCGTGGAGACGAACAGTAGTACAACTACTGTGCTACGTATTTGCGTATGCAGTGAATAAAACTAAATATCTGTCCACCTAAAATTGTGGTGATGATCTTTCATGAAGAAGAGTCATGTAGCGCCAACATGTTGATTAATGTTGGTAAAGTTTGCGTACCTATGAAAATAATAGCCATGCGATAATTATTGATAGAATTAATTTTCATTTTGATTAGAATTGTAATATATCGTGCATTGATGCCACATGCTTGGCGACTTGTGGTTAATGATCTACGTAATGACTGCCAATGAGAATGGATAATCATGATTGCCGAAGGAAATGAATCATAGTTTAGTCCTAGTTGCATATTACGATCTGTCCCTATTCTCCTCCGATGACGGAGCGGACTGTTTAATAATGCGGTTTAACAAAATATCTGCTTGCATATTGCCGCGTATGGTAGTTTTGTTACTATGCGTTCTGTGTGACAGAATGCTGAATTATTTTCATATCAAATTTATCAGCTTTATCTGAATGCCAACTGTATCATTGATTGCGTAATTACCTTTTGTTACATGTATATATTTTTTCCGCTTATTAGACAAATGAACTTAAAAAAATATTCAGTTACAAATCTTTGAGAGCAACACAAGTTAAATTACGCAATAACAGGAGGTAATTGAACTAAACGGCGGTAGTTTTTTTGATATAGAAGCTGGAAAGCATGAATGGACAATGAGTAAGTTAAGGAATTTAAATAAATATAACAAATTGTGTTTAGGTTAGCTTTTTTCAGGAAGAACCACTCAAGAAGGCAGGACGTTCTAACTAGCCTATCACGATAAGTCATTATTTAGCCAATACCAATACAATTGAGGGTGTTATATTTAATTTCATTTCATTTCCAGGTCTTATATATATATATATATATATATATATATATATATATATATATATATATATATTTATGATATCCATTCCTTTTTAATTTACCACAGTATTCTTATAATTAGGAAAACACAAATAACAAAGTGGATAAAGGCCATTTATTTCGTGAATACTAAACATCTCTTATACAATCATACATATTTATACATTTTGGCCTTCAACTGATTATGCTAGTGGTAACAAATCTGACCCGTTTTTACTGTTCCTGACTAGTTGGTGAGTGTGTATGCGTTTGTTTGTGTATGTGTGTTTGCATAAAGGTCATTCTCGCAGTATTAGATGATGTCTGATATCTTGGTCATTATTGTTTTGATAGCTTGAGAATTAACCATTTGTGCGCATTGTTCACTGTTACATATACAAGTGCTATTTTTCCCAGTATAGTTGATCGTTTCACCTCGTTGCGCAAAGTTTTCACGTGGTAACAACGCCAGTGTGGATTGCAGTGTTACCACGTGAAAACTTTGCAAAGAGAAACGATCAATAATACTGGGAAAAATAGCACTTGTATATGTAACAGTGAACAATGCGCACAAATGGTTAATTCTCAAGCTATCAAAACAATAATGACAAGATCTCAGACATCACTTCGCAATACTGCGAGAATGACCTTTACATGCAAACACGCATCACACACAAACGCAAACGGATACACACTCACCAACTAGTCAAAACAAGAAACAGCAGTAAAAACGAGTCAGATTTGTTACCACTAGCATAATCAATTGAAAACCCAAAATTTATAAATATGTATGATTGTATAAGAGATGATTAGTATTCACGAAATAAATGGCCTTTATCCACTTTGTTATTTGTGTTTTCCTAATTATAAGAATATATATATATATATAGCAACAAAATCGAGACCAATTTGGAGGAAAACAAAACACCCCACAGAGTAACGCTTAGTGTTCCCTTTGGAGGTGATCTTCCAGCTGAAATCTTCAAAAGAAAAGTAATTCGAGCGACTAAAGCACAGTTTCCATCAATACAGGTGAGAGTGGTGTTCAACACAACAAAACTGATGCGCACGAATGAAAAAGATAGCCTCTCTGTGACGTCAACACCTTTGTCTGTATACAAATTTCAATGTACCTGCAACGCTCAGTACATCGGCAGATCAAAAAAGAGGCTCGAAACTAGAATAAATCAGCATCTCCCTCAAAAACTATTAAAGAGGGGTGCAGCTCCTGCACAAAAATCAGCAATTTGCGAGCATGTACTACTCACAGGTCATGCTGTTAGTAGTAACAATTTTTCAGTTCTCTACAAGGCAAAAACAGAGAAAATGCTTCTGGCTTTTGAAGCTATTGCAATTAATAAGCTGAAGCCCTGCTTAAACGTGCAGAAAATAATTCAAAAAGAAATTAAATTGGACTGGAACAAAGACATAACTGACAGGCCTTCAAAAATAGCCAACGTTTCGCAAAATACGACACATACATCAATTACGGACGCAATTACAATGAAAGCGATGACACACCAAATGACGTTACGCAAAAGGAGTGGTCTAAATTGCGCAAAGTGGTCTAAATTGCGCACATAGACATAACGAAGAGGAGATTGGTTACGACAAATGTACAGTGGGATTGGATGAACGAATATACTAACGAATCCAGAACAATGGCTGTAGATACTGGTAGAAATAAGATTTATTAATAAATGTTATTCCATGGAGTACGTTGTTTTGTTCTTACATACATATATATATATATATATATATATATATATATATATATATATATATATATATATATATATATAATGTCGATGCCTTTTAATATTACACATTATATTTCTAATTGGGAAGAAAAACACATTAGAAACAAATGACCTTTATCCACTTTGTTATTAATGCTTTTTCTTCTTATTAGAAATATATATATTTATAATGTCAATTCCTTTAATTTACCACAGTATCTTATAATTAGGAAAACACAAATAACGAAGTGGATAAAGGCCATTTATTTGGTGAATACTAATCATCTCTTATACAATCATACATATTTATACATTTTGGGTTTCAATTGATTATGCTAGTGGTAACATATATATATATATATATATATATATATATATATATATATATCATTTCAGGTGAAACTTAACATTGTTTGATATAGCACAGATAATTTATCTGATAAATGGTAGTTTTCTGATTGTGAACACGCGCATTATCCTAAAGTGTCTGACATGGAAGGATCTCAATCTGGGACACTTAAATGCTTTGGTGTCTAGCACCACAGATGCACACTGCGTGCAATTTTTGTATGTTTTATCAAATTTCATATACCAAGGTTGCCGAGCCGGTACATGTTACCAACACTAAGTAGTTCTAGATTTTAAACTTTAATCAAAATTGAGAATTAATTCTACATCTAAACACATGTTACTCTGGCTCTGATCGATATTAGTTATTACTTTTCGCGGTAATAAAGACATAATTTAATTAAAACTATAATAGTTAAATACAGTTTGTTGCACAGATCTCATATTAGGTGTTGCGACCTAGTAACCGTATTGGTCAAATACGACCAGAAGGATAAATTAAAGTCAGCATGAACGGAACGCATAATCTTATGTGCGCATTTGTTTTGTGTTTGCTGTCGACACATCAGAAGGTGGCAGTATTACAAACTCTGCTCAAACTATATGTTTCAGTGAGGAGTGTGGGACATTTCGACAGTTCAATCTAGTGTAAAAATGTGTATACCAGTAGTATTTGTGTTTACTGCGACCAAAATGCAGGATTTTTTACATTATTTCAAATTGCGCGCATTACGTTGCACGAATGGCCCAGCGGATAGTTTGGCAGACTCCGAAGCAAATTTGCCCCGTTTCGAGTCCCGTGCTGCAGTAGCAACTTATGGGTCCTAGATCGCTGAAGCGGGCCTATTTAAGGTTTATATCAATACACCCAAAAATTCATGAATTAATATGAAGCAAAGACGGGTGAATAATAAAATCAGCAGTCGAGGCGTAGAAGTGAATTTGAGAAATATTTGTATTTTATTTTTCTAGATAGATGCACATTATACGAGTAACCGCCTGTTATTTACAAATGATGGCATCTACGCCGAGCCCTGTTGGGTGTTGTATTCTTGTAAAATGGATTAAGATCGTCGAAAATCAGAAAAAAAATATAAGCAACTCAAGGCCGGGTCTTGGTTTTCCGTTATTTAAATGTCAAAGAGACTCCGCAACATAAGGTTTTGCCTCATGAGAAAGTTTAACTTCTCGCAAGAAAATTTAACTAATAATAATCTGGAACAATTTAACAACTACAATTTTTGTCGACGAATGTTTTTCTGGGAAAATTAAATTAAGTAATCGGCATTTTCTTCATTAAAAAAATCTCCTTATAAGTTTGTAAACTCGACTTATTATACATATATTTCTCAATCTGTGAATATGTTTAAAAATTATTTCTGAAGAACTGATTCACTGACATTTATGCATAAGTGTAATTATTATTCATATTATTCATATTAACAGTAGTAGTTTATGCGAGTTAGAGATATAATGCTTTATAGGAATTTATTTTTTAATAAATTTACTATTTGCTATTCTATTCCAATAATAGAAAGTCACATAAGTGATTAGAGTTCTTTATTTTAAAATCAAAGTCTTATGATTGAACGGATGATGACAAAAGTCTTCAACTGAAGTTTGTGAGCTTTAGACATGCACCAGTCTCCTTGTATCTCACAAGTTATACAAAATGCCGAAACTACCTTCTGTCACAAGTGTCGAAGCGTTTCAACTTTGCATGTTCTTCATCATCTTCGTGTCTGCCTAGCAGTTTTGATCGCACTTTACCTATCACGTACCATGAATGCGATACGTATATCTGATTTTCCATAACTTGCAATGCAATTGCGGCTTGATACGCGCTAGTAAGCTTTTCGCCATGTTCTGATGATGTTAATGAAATGTCGAAACGCGTCAGTGTGTGGTGACTGGCGGCAGTTTTGCTATGTTGTGCGTCTACAGAAAATCAATTAAATTGGTGCTTATCCCAAGACCGCGAACTTGATTTAAAGAATTTAACCCACATACATTGCACAAATATGCCTTTTGGTTAATCATAAACTATTTAAAATTATTACGCAATAGTGTTACTTTTGGTGTCTTTTCATATACAGCTTTTTTCAAACAAATAATGTTTTTGATGATAGCACGAGAATAATTTGCGAAACTTCCTTACGTTAATTTAACATCGCTTAGCAAATCGACCAGTGTTTGCTTTCCTGTCGTCAAAATGCTGAATGCCTGATGCGCGACAAAGTTGGTTCCCAACGCGATGACGAGAAAAAGGCACGTCAGAGACCAAAAAAAGTATAGAACTTGAGAGGAAGACCTGTCCGGAAAGTAGATTCCATTGCCCTACAAACATGTTGTTTACGAATATGTAAATGTAAATAAATAAATGTAAAACAAGTTATAGCATTAACAAGGAATGAGGTTGTTTGAAGATTCGTGTGTTTTAACATGTTCACCTACCCTTCCTTGTACATATATAAGAAATTTTATCAGATATAAGAAAATTTTCTTTCGCATGGTCTTGTCAAATATCTACTAATGAATATATCTTTATATATATATATATATATATATATATATATATATCTTTATATATAAATTGGAAAGCAAAACAAGATAGAAATATGTGAACATAGAGAGAGTGAAAAAATGGAAACCAATCAATTGCGTGCGTCATATCCAGTTCAAGCTCAATACTTGTACGTGCTTCTTCTGCTTGTATAAATCCGGCTGCAATTTGTTTATCCATAAGGCTTCGTATGTGGCTAGCTCCCTTTTGTTTCTGCATTTATTAATTACTTTGAATGCTACGTCTGGAGAACATACGTGCGTTGTTTCGATGATGTGTTGCGCAATAGCAGACGTGTATTCACCATTTGATTTAAAACAGGCGTTCAAGTTGCAATGTTCTCTCATTCGAGTAATTAAACGTCTGGTCGATCGGCCTACGTAAGTTGATCGACAACTTGCGCATGTATATTGATAAATAATATTTGATATCGAAATTAACGGCTGTTTCTCTTTGATTGCTGGTAAAGGCAAGTGTGTTACCCTAAATAACACTCGTAGTTTGGCTGCATTAAATGTGCATGTCAATGTTGCTTCAACTTTCTTTTGTGCCATTCGGGAAACTGCATCCCCCTTAAATGGGATGTTTAGGTAGACTGTTTTCTTTTCTGGCTCAAAGCGGTAGAACACGATATATTACCATCGCCTGTGCCAGGTCACACTCTACGCAAGCTTATCTTATAATGCACGAAAGACGTACAGTTTCGTTTTAATGGAAGCATCTATAAACACACTGATGGTGTCGCAATGGGAAGCCCCTTATCTCCAGTGTTGGCTGAGATTTTTCTAGGGCACCTAGAGAACACATCATTAAAGAGTGACATAAGTAAATGTGCTCAATATATACGGTATGTGGATGATATATTTCTTGTACTTAAGAAGCAGGTCGCAATCACGAACATTGCTTCAAAGTTTCAACAAAGCACATAAGAATATCGGCTTCACGTCAGAGCACGAGAAAGATGACTGTCTGCCTTTCCTAGATGTACTATTAAAGAAAGAAACTAATGGTAAATTAAACAGAACAATTTAACATAAACCAACATGGTCTGCACAGTATTTACATTACAGCAGTTTTGTGCCATTTCAATATAAATTATCAACAGTTCGTAGTTGCTTTTCAAGAATTGACAGGTTGGTTAGTCAAGATTCTAAAGAAAATGAATATAATAAAGCAATTAACGATTTAATGTCTAATGGCTATTCCAGACAATTAATTGAATCAATTATTAAAAGGGGAATTAAACAGAAACAGACGTATTATGGGCCAGAAAAGAAAACAGTCTACCTGAACATGCAGTTTCCCGAATGGCACAAAAGAAAGTTGAAGCAGCATTAACACGCACATTTAATGCAACTAAACTACGAGTGTTATTTAGGGTAACACACTTGCCTTTACCAGCAATCAAAGAGGAGCAGTCGTTAATGTAGATATCAAATATTATTTACAAATAAACATGCGCAAGTTTTACGTCAAATCGCGTAGGCCGATCTACCAGACGATTAATTAATCGAATGCGAGAATATTGTAACTTAAAGGCCTGTTCTTAATCAAATGTTGAATACACCTCTGCTATTGCGCAACACATCATCAAAACATCGCACGTATGTTCTCCAGACGTAGCATTCAAAGTAATTACTAAATGCAAAACAAAAGGGAGCTAGCCACATACGAAGCGTATGGATAAACAAATTGCAGCCGGATTTATGCAATCAGAAGAAGCATGTTCAGGCATTGAGCCTGAACTGGATGTGACGCACGCAATTTGTTTGGTTTCCGTTTTTCACACTCTCTCCATGTTCACATATTTCTATCTTGTTTTGTTTACCAATTTCTATATAAAGATATATGAGGATGACATGCTCTTCTTTTTTCTGCAAACAATGAATTTGGCACTAGATTTATAAAAAGCTAACTGAACATTTATAAAGAGCAAATTCCTAATAGGGGAACAGTCAAATAACAAACTGACACACATGGACAAACAGCTAATTTAAGACAGCGACGTATGCCTTACAAAATGATTCACCGTACACGGGCCAGCACGTACATGTTAAATGATGTGTGCCCAAGAAATATAAATAGAATATTTTGAATAACCTGATCAACCACAACACTAGGATTTATTCCGAACATAAATTTTCTGAAACCTTCTCCTAACTAAATGAGGTGTAACAGAAATCTGGATAAAAAACCGCTTTACTGATACCTTCAGCAGACAATGATATTAGAATCATTTTTCTCAGTTTGCCTTATCAAGAGAAATAGCCGGCATAATTCCATAGAAATAAATTAAATTTAACAAAATAGCCTGTTTTCTAAATATAATTTTGAATATCATTATTTATGCGCAGCGATATGAATAAAACAAAAATAAAATATGGCACTGAAGAATTACACATTGTAACTTTTGACGGAATCAGAATAACACCTCAAACAATACCAAAAATGGCATTGACAATTAAACTATTCCCACTATCTGAGCAAAAATGCAAAAAATCGATTATATATTTGGTCGATGTTGCGACTCTAAATCCGTAGTAACATACTGGCCACGAGGAAGGATTTAACACTTATCAACCCAAAACATTCCTGAAAAGCACACTACCACTTATTAAATATAGTCTCGTAATAATTTTTTGTGTTTGAAAATATTTTCTGACGTATTGAGGTGTATCTCAATTTGAAGGCAAACTCCATAGAATTAATTTATGATCGAATAATCTATTCCTTCTGATTAAATCTGGAAATTTAACTTAACAGGAAAAGTAAAAGTTTATTTGAATCTCTGATTTCCTGTTTAATGACGTAAATTAAATTTATATATATATATATATCTTTTTTGCTAAATTGTAATGGCAAACATTTGTTAAATTTATCTTTTACGCATCGATAAACATTCCATAAGATATCATATGCAATTCATCATGTAGACTGGGTTCGTCCCTCTTGGACAGTAATCAAGTATTTACCAGAATTGTTACGGCTAGTGTCTGAAATAGAGCCCATTTACTTAAATAAAATGCAAATCCTCGACCACACCACCGAAGTTGCACACATTTTACAATTTTCAATAATGTAACAGTATGTGTTTCATTATTCTTTCCTTCAGGTGAGTCACATGTGGCATTGCTTTAGACCTAACGTTCCGTTGTAAAACCGACTCCATGCAAATTGCATAAGCGATATTGAATACACTTAACGGCACGATTTAAAAATGTATACTGTCCGAAAATATAAAATTGCATTATATCACAAATATATATATATATATATAACTTTTTGCATTACATATATATATATATATATATATTTATATATATATATATATATATCTGTAATATTTACATTTTATCTGTCTCATAATGGCATAGTTGGGTTGAAATTGTGTGTCAAAAATGACAACTTACAGAATCAAATTGTAGGAAATACCAAATAAATTACGTAAAGCGGTATATGACTGGAAATTGCATGCAATGCGAGGCTTTTGAATATATAAATTAATTCATTAACATTTCCCGATGTGGCCTTGTTTCTGTCTTATAAGAAAAGAACAGATATGGTTAGGTGGAAAATTATGGCGATAGCTACAACAAAAAACGATCCACCTGTATAAAAGACTGGCTAATAAACCAACGTATGTAAATAAGTGAAAATCACGTGAAATTCGCGGTTTTGGTAGCATTGGAGATGTGTCTCAAGACTCTGAAACAAATTCACCTTGTTTCAAATATTTTCCGTGTCATTTCTGGCAAATACTTAATGCTCACTTTGTATAGACGCAACCAATCTAGTGAGACTCTGTTTTTGTAATATTGTAAAAAGTTTAGTGTATGTTGACGGTAATAATGCAGCCAAACATAGCTGACAATTTGGCTAAATCAGCCTTTAGTAGGGCAAATGCATAACGATCCGTCTGTCTGGTTATGTTTCACAAAGTTGGTCGCTGGAGATATAAACTTGTAATTAAGATTCTCCGTTGAACCACTGAACCAATTTATATTTTCGTGTTCCATTTTAGACTTCCAAACCTATAAGCCTAATAAACCGTTTTATTAAGTTTCCTATTAGGGCATTTGACTACACTAATATATTTGTGCACTCTATTTTAATTAACTCATGACTTAATTACCAGAATGGCGTAAATAGATAATTGCATAGGAAAGATTTATTCAATTTTTGTCCAAGGTATTACGCACAGAGTAACAGATTAGTTCGAATATGACCAGAAGTATAAACCAAAGCCAGTATGAACGGATGATATAATCTTATGTGCACATTTGTATGGAAGATTGTACCGTCCAATCGTCCCACATTCCTCACCCAACGATATAGTGGATAAAGGGCTTAATACCTCCGGTTCATACTCAATTTGGTTTATCCTTCAGGTCATGTTTTATCTAATTTGTTACTAGTTGCGTAACAACTTATACACAATTGCATATATATATATATGCAAGAAACTCCATGAAATGTCATCAATGGAGCCGGCTTATCCTCCAAAAGGAGTCAGCCGCAGTATATATATATATATATATATATATATATATATATATATATATATATATATATATATATATATATATATATATATATATATATATAAATATATAAATAGTATTGGTGTTTATTTCAAGCTGGCAAACTTAATTTTTATCTTTTTTACCACCACACGCGCAATCAATGAATGTTTAATTATATTACAAATGCATACTTGGCAAAAGCTGCAAAAGCTAATGCTCGTGACTGCATAGAAATTGTTGACAAGCACAATGTATGCACGAGTAGTAGAGTTGAGAGTCGCGTATCGATTTTTGCGTCCCATATATATTGGTTACAGTTTGCTCCTCGTTAGTGAGTTTGCCGTCGTGCTCTAATGATGATCATTGAAGGTCGCAACGCGTCTGTACGCAGGAATGACGGTAGTTTTGATATTTTGCTTGACGACTGGTTAAAAACAATCTGATTTTTTTACTTTAATCTCGCAGACTTTATTTAAACAATGTTTGATAAGTTATTTTCGTGCCTGAACTGCTACGTCTACTGGTTTGCAATTTAACCGTAATTACATGTTTTAAAATTTATTTCAAGCTAATTTTAATGATTAATATCCTAAATATTCATCACTTGCGGAAGGCATATTTTTTAATGAAATCGTTTCTTTATTTTATGAGAACTATGCGTATAGAGGCGAAATTGTGTGTATGCATATATTTTTTAATTATAAATAGACAGGTTTATGTAGGAGAGATGGTAGTTAGCATTGGTAATTGTTATAATGAAATAAATTGATAAAAATCGCCATTCACACACTGCGATGCTTCTCCACGATTTGCGTTTTCGGGTTGACGCTTTGCACTATCAGTTTCGCAAAGATCCAATTGATCATTAAATGAAGCTAGAACACCGAAAACATTCAAAGGATATACACATACTGTGTTAAATTGTGGTAATTATGACAGTGTTTCATCACCATAAGTAGCGTGGTTCATGGCGAAAAGAGCCAGATGTCAAAAAAAATAAATTCGCGAGTTTCAATATTCTATTTGAACGGAGAAGTTATAGGTGTTACAGAGAAACATCATAACTTCGTGTAAAATCCTTCCAAAGAAGAATTTCTTTAGTTAGTCCGATCGGAGAAAATTTTGTCAGTTAAAATTGAACGCCATAGAACTCTAGAAATGCGTTAATGTCGTGTTCGTTGTTAAATATGTCTCCGTGCAATTTCTTTGCTTTTCAATCGACGAAATTCATAACAGTAACAGCATCCAAGAACATTACAAGCTTGCATGGATCATGCACGGTGATAAGAACTCCCGGCTTTTCAATACTGTCGTCGACGATGTCAAGTGGAAATCTCATGGTTTCGTCTTGCCTTTTGTTATCCGTCTAAGCATTTGCCGAAAGTTAGTCGCATAGACTGTGGAATCTTCGCGGAATGAAGTTTTTTCCGATAAACTTCATATCGAAAAATTTACCTTCAACGGCCTAATCACATTCGCATTTACGTTAAATGAATTGATTTTTTACTAGACGAGGCAATGGTGCTCAATAGTATTCAGCCAAACTTTATTAGTAACTATTTAAATTACTTAATACTTTTTGTAATGAAACATAACGTCATTACAAATCTGGTTTTCTCTATAAATTTGTCGAAAATGTCATATCTTCATTTTCTTCAACTACAAAATATCTTAAATTTGTACAACCTAAGTGTATTAATGATGCGCAATGTCATGTTCCATAATTCAAACTGAGGAATGGTCTGTCTGTGGGTGTGTGCGTGTGTGTGTGTTGATTCCCCTGTATGGGTGCTTCGTTTTTTGTTTTTTTAATCTATTTACATTTAATTCAACTTTATCCTCATAACTTAAATGCAGTAACTTTAGAAAGCACCATATAATGCATTCAAGATTGTTACTGGTAAAAACTAAATAGTCTACTAATGATCTGTATTGTATAACCTTGCTTTATGTTCAAGTTATTCGTTAATACTCTATTTTTCAAATGATAATTAATTAAATTGCAAAAGTGATTTTTAATGTTTACAAATTCCAAAATATAAGCGTATTTAGTTAAAATTAAACTTCTGTTTTGCTCCAAAGAATATGCCAATCAAATGAAACGGGTTACATTCTAAGTGAAATAAAACTAAAAATATTATATGCATAGAACGATTCTACCTTTCGTCATGCCTTATTCTCTACAACTATTATCTGTTATAAAGCGAAGCGCACGACAGGTTAAATTTACTAATGGAATACAAAAAATTGGTTGCCAATAGCATAATATCAAGGTATTACTGCACATACAGATAGACCACCTACGGACACGCTTAATCATTTCGTAGCATGCATAGTTCAATAGGTGTAGGTATTCTGCGATTAACGAGAATACTTTTGTGGCACTTCTCAACAAATCAACCCGCCACCCGTAGATAGTTTGTTTTGTTATGACTTTTAAATTCTTGTGCGATATAACAGTAACAAAGTGAGCTTATGCGCATACATCCATGAATAAAGATTTTGAACGTCAACAAAAAGTGCTCTAGTAAAACTTCAGGCAAAATTAAAGCAAGATTTTCCAAGAGTGGAAAATCTTGTTCCAATGTCATTTTCAGACAAGCAGCTGATGGAGGGCTTCAAAATGAAGGGACAAGTGCAAACCTAACATTCAAGTCCAATAATCGATGCACCTGGAAATGTAAAGGTTTCAAGATTTTACCCACCTACGTGTGCTATCAATTGTCCCGCACAATAAAAAGGCGGCATAATGAACAACAAGTAGGACAGCAATGTGCAATTTAACTCAACGTCTAAGTATTACTTAAAAATTAAAGCAAGGTCAAGTCCACTTCTTTTGGCTAGTCTAGTATCAATGGAAACAGTTAAGAGTACATTGTACTTATGTTGACCAAATTAATACTGGCACCAAGAAGAAAGAAATCCACATCGACATCTTGCATACACTTATCGGAGTAATTGCCTATATGGACACGTCAAATTATGGCAGACTGAGACGAAACTGAATGAATCATCATCATTAGTTATCATGGAAGGGGGCAATTTATTCCCTCATAACCGAATAGTTGCATGATATCGTTGCCGTTACGTCCGGTCTTAAACCGTCGATGGTTATACTGGATAGTTCTTTGGCATCATAATAAATAAAAGGCAAAAAGGAAGCACAGTGTTGATTCTCACATCTCCAAGTTTTGTACCCAGCGTTCATCCAATTTTCTATATTATTTTGATAAAATATCCCATAATAGCTGTGTAAATAGAGCAAAATTTGTATATTACATTCAAACCACTTAATGAAAAGGACAACGGATAACTTCAGAATGCACTTCGCTAGTTCATAATCAGTTCGCGATTCAGACTTTTCGTTCGATTTTCCAATTTGATTATTATTTAAATTCCCTCAACAAATGTTCTTTAATTTGTTATTGAGAACGAAAGAACAACGATGTTTGTTTTTATTTATAATGTATGGCGCATCTTGAGCAAATAGACTGTGAAAATGCATAAAAAAGGCGGATAAAAACCAGCCGCCGTTGACAAATTTAACCTTCTTTATGAAGTACATCATGCAAATTCGAAACGATAAAAGTCCTTTCGCAAATATTAAAATTTAATCTGTGCACAGTTAAGACAAAAATGCGATATAGAAGGTAAAAGCAGATAAACGTTATCAGGAGTCGAATCATTATTTTTTTTTGTTTTACCTGAGAACTGGTTTCAGGGGAAGGTATGAGAAGTTCAAATCAGCCTTTTAGTATCTACAAAGGGTGTGAGAAAATTACTTTAATTTAAGCATTTCACCACTAGCAGCAAACAATGTAAAAATCTATTATATTATATGATTTTCTGCCTAAAATACCACTCAAATTTCGATTACTGTACACAAACCTTTTCAATCAAGCTCATGCTATTTTTTCGATTGTCACGGCTTTAGTAATTCTAAAATTGTTCGTGAAAATGAGACGTTTAAGTTCTGAAATTTGTTAACATTCCAAAAAACTCCACAATTGTTTTTCTTTATACAATTAAAGTAAAATAATAATTGATAAAATTGCATAATTGGAGTTGGAACAATATTTTGGAAATTGAAAATTACATACAAAGTGAAATTAATAATTGCTATTTTTTTTAATTCACATTCCGATAATCACATTTTAGGCCTCAAATAATCTGACTAAAAAATGAAATGTAAATATAAGTTGAAAGGAAAAATCGGACCACACACCTAAATTAAAGGAAACGTTAACTAATTGTAAGCGTTTTTGCTGAAAAACTGGCAGAGATCAGTACCCCAGATAAATTGCAAACTTTAGTTAGAGAAGTTTGCTCCAGTAAACTAAGCTTAACTAGCTATTTTTTAGTTATTTAATTCATATCGAATGTTTCGAGAAACATAAAAATCAATTAATTTGATCAAGGTTGCGATCTTGATATAAACACTTGACCCATTATGTACATATATTTGTCAGTAGAAACTTAGTATTTTATAATGTAGAAAAGGAGATACATCCACAAGACTGGCTTTGTACTTATTGGGATCTCATCACGTACTATTCAGAATTTGCCGCAGAGTGTACGTGGCGTGTTCCCAATAAGGACGAAACCGGTCAACTGATGAATTGTCTTTTCTACAATATACAATACTTAGTTTATACTGACAATTTTATGCACATAATGAGTTAGGTATATATATCAAGATCGCATCCTTGAGTTTTGTAATTGTTGTCACCGCCCGCACAACCAATGTGCGCTTAACGTAAGATGCAAACTATCTTTCCAATGCAAATTTTTCCTAAACGCATGCATTTTTGAGTGAAATAAATGAATTTGCACGCAGCTTTTGGCATTACTATAACGAGTATATTTAAATTGTTCTGTTTACTATTCAAAAGAAAACCAGTTTCCATTCTTAAGAATGAAAATACACTTTACAAATAATGGCAATATTACAGATTACAGAGTGATAATATTTTAATCGGCACTTTTGAAATACCTGGACAATATATAGTTTATATTATTCAGCATTGAAAAAATGTTCTTCAAAGTCTCTGAGTGCCACATCCATTTCATGGTCAAAAACTTCATCGTCTATATCAAGTCCACCAAACTCATCTGTGCTTACAGTAGAAGATATTTTGATTGCTTCTGCTGGCAGGATGCAATTAGGTTCAGCTTTCGCACGTAATATCAAGTGCATAACATTAGTCATTTTGATGTCGTCAGGGAATTTGATAAACTTGAACTGGTCCAATGCCCGATCTCGACTGACGCGAATAACAAGAACAGTAGGCCAGCCTGGAACTATGCTGACCTCAGAAATTGATTTGTAGCGAATAAGTTGGTCAGGCGCTTGAAACATGATCTTTTCACAGTTCTCAGCACGTTTCAAAGTCAATGCAGCATCTGTGCAAGCTAAGTTATACGCTCCAACTGGTGGGCGTTTTCGACTGTCGGATAAAAGACGTTGAACCTCATCAGGACTGCAAGAGTTTGCCACATGTTGAACGAGAAGCTCAACTTCGTGCTGTTCGTATATGATACAGCCCGTCCACTTTGAGGTTAGAACGTTACTTTTGCTATTGGCTGATGTTATCGTGAAAATCTTCTCTTTCGTCGCCAGCTCTGTAAACGGATCAACGGATGAACCAAAAGGGGTTGCCGTCTGCTCGTTTGAGATATTTTTCTGGAGTTCAATGTCTGTCGCTTTGCCTGTCATTGGAGCCATGCCGTAAGTGTCTAACTTGAACGCTTCTTGAACGTCAACCAAAAAGTCGTTTTGCAGAAATTGGTTTGAAGGGGTTTCCTTTGGCTCTTCCAATGATAATTTTTTAAATTGTGAATTTGAATGCTTGTCAGAATCTGAACTTTTAAATTCATCTAAATTGTCGAATTGAATCCAATTAGCTGGCTGAACATTTGCAGACTTTGGTGTCTCTGGTGGTGATTTAGCATTCAGCCACTTGATTGGTAAATCTTTAGAATCAAGAACGACAGAGTTTGCACCGGACTCATCATTTGAGTAACTTCGGCCTAAGGTAAAAGTCAGTACTTTGAAATCGTCGGGACGTTTACAACGAAATACTTGCCAAAACGACATGCCACTGCTTTCACTACGGGTAATACCGAGACAAATCAAAAAAGCGGGATGACCGAGGCAGCGAACAATGCGTATCTCCTGATCAGTCAGCACGCAGGCCGACTTAGATAATCCCATTTTCCCCTTTTTAGTCAGGATAACCTTGTTCGAAAAGCAGGATATTCGAAATTTGCGATTCGCTTGTTTACTTATAGCAGAATAAAGTATTCTTTTGGCGTTTTCATCATTAAATTCGGACGCATTTAGCGCCTGCTTTATTGCAATTAATTTTAACGATATATCGCAGAATGGCTTCTCTTGCTCCGGAATCTTCCGACCCATTTGTTTTGGAACTTTGCGAGCCGACATTTTGTTTTTTGATTCAATTTTTTGAATAAAAGAAAACTAGAAATAATCTAAATACGCTTAGGTAGCTGATTTGAATATTATTAGACAGCAAAGTGATTTTATTCCCGTCTGTAAGATATTCTTATGTATTCCAGCTCCTTTTAAATTAATATAGCACTAACTTATTCACAGAAAACAAATGCTTTACAAAATTTGTTAAGTTTGTAAAAAAACTACATTTTTAGCTGATAAACCATCGGCCTTAAAACTAATCTTATCCAATGTACTTCGCACAAACCTTCTAGTGTAAAAATGTAAAAACGGAATATCAGTTAAATAAATATTTCATTTGCAGCATTTGCAAATGTCAAATAAAATCAAATGCAAAATACCAATCGGAAACGCTGCTCAAGCTAATATGATATATAATCTAAATTAAAGAGCACTTCAGGGTGTAATTCACATTTGTGCCTACACGTTTATATTGAAGAACTCGGCACGCACACACAAACAAAAACGCGCGCAGCACTCAAATCAAAGTAGCCAGCCTGGTCACTTAATACTGACATACATAAACGCATATGAATATATAATTCTTGTTCTATGTACATACACAAATTTCACAGTGATCCACAAAATAACATTAAGATCCTCGTTTGAATGTAAAAGTGATAAAGAACATGAGATGATAGGGTGAATAGTAAAGAAAGCTTGAGTACATAGAACAAATTAGTGCCAGCAAAAATCAATAAAAAATGAAGTATGCACTCGTAAATCAATTGAAGCTGAAACTAGGAATCTGAATCATTTCATGTTTTATATTAAGATTGCTTGTTTTCTTCTTACGGTAACATCAACTAACTGTTTATTTTCTTGGCGTAATCACATAAAAGCGGCAATAACCAAGTTTGTTATTTCGCAGCATATACTTGCCTAATTAATTTTGTGCCATTTCTATGCAAATGAAATTGTCAACTGCTGAAAACATCAATAATAAATCTCCATTTTGCATCAGAACATTTATAAAAAATATTTAGTTCACGTTTTACTGAAACAATTTTGAATTTGCCCATTTATTGAGTTTTACGGTAAAATATTCTTGCGTTCTTCTTAACAGATAAATTTCTTTCTAGAAATAAACTTTGGCACAATTAATGCATTAATTAATGTTAATCGCTGGTTAAAGGATAAGTTTTTAGTTTAACAAACCCAATTTCTCACAATAATAACATAAAGTAAGGTCGCTAACTTGAAATAAAACCAATCCCGCTTTGTTTTCTAATCTTTAGAAATTGTTGTAAGTTGCATATACCGATGCATATCGCCTATCTATAGTCATCAACAGAGCACTGGATTTCCTTACATCTCCAGGTGCCCAGATTGTCTTTGGCACTGATTGATGGGTTCGCACTTTTCCCTTCACTCTGAGGCCATTAATTTGCTGCCTATCTGCAAATGACGATGGAATTTGTGTTTACGAATTTTATTTGCTTCAATTCGGAAAATATGGTTCCAACGTCGTTTTCAGATAAGCAGCAAATCGACGGCTTCAGAAAGAAGGGACAAGAGAGAGCCCATCAATCAGTGACAAACAAAATCTGTGTACCTTGAAATTAAAAGGAATCAAGATTTTACCGACCTAAGAGTGCTATCAATTGTCCTGCACAAGAAAATTGCAGAGTCAAACTGAAAGATGACAACGCTACATAAAGTACAACAAAATTTAATCATTAGAGCAAAATGGAAAATTGAAAAGCGACGATCAAATCGCACTATTTATATTTAACGCGAAAAAGCATAAATGCGGCTTTCAATAATATCATCCCTGTATACATAATAACTGCTTTAAATTTCGGATTCAAAACATTAAATTGACCTTAGAGAATTATTATTAATGAAAGAAACAGATACGGTAAAAATTTAGCCAGCTTCACTCCATATATAATTCTAATCTAACCTATTTTCACGTATATCATGTTTATTTAGTATTATGTATTCTCTGAAAATTTTGTTTAGTGTAGACTTGGTCGAAATCGTTGACGTAATTTATATCATTTACATAATATGGAATATGAAATATTCTGCGTAAACAAAATAAAATCTATCCATAATTATATATATATATATATATATATATATATATATATATATATATGCACACACAGTATCATAAACATTGTTAACCGCGGCAGAAATTTTAAAATAATATGAGCATTCAACACTACAATCCACACACCCTGCGCTGTTACCATGTGGACAGAACAAAATTGAGG
The DNA here is from genome assembly GCA_029291075.1 of Eudiplozoon nipponicum. Classification (NCBI taxonomy): domain Eukaryota; kingdom Metazoa; phylum Platyhelminthes; class Monogenea; order Mazocraeidea; family Diplozoidae; genus Eudiplozoon; species Eudiplozoon nipponicum. The sequence goes on from JAQBSW010001840.1 coordinate 80,879, forward strand.
AACAATGCGAAATGACAGACAACGCCCGGGAAAATAACATTCATACAAGTAACAGCCAACAATGCGAAAATTTGGTTAACTCCCAATCCATCAAAAGACTGACCAGATCTCAGACATCACTTCGCCATACAATGAGAAAACCTCCTACTCGAAAACAGACACATACGCATATACATTTACTAATCATCCAAACAAGAAATAGAAGTACAACCGAGTCGGACTAGTTTCCACCCACATAATCAAATGAAAACCCAGGAATTATGTAAATGAATTATTGTAAAGTGAAGATTAGTGGTATCGAAATAAATAGGCATTTTCCACTTTTTTATTAATATGTTTTGTCTTCCAAACAATATATATATACATATATATTGAAATCAAATTGTAAAATTAGTCGAAATCAACAACGTCAACAATTTATATAATTAAACGAACATTGATTGCGCGGGTAGTGATAACAACAATTTTTACACAAGGTTGCGATCTTGATATAAACACCAGACCCATTAGGCACATACATTTGTCATTATAAACTAAGTATTGTATAGTGGGGAAAAGGTAATCCATCCAGTAGATCGGTTTCGTCATTATTGGGAACTCATTACATACTGTCCAGAATTTGCTCTGGACAGGGCGCAAAACTGGGCATGATTGCTTCGGAATCTGGTGCTCTAACCACTGACCCATCAAGAAAATACATTTGTCAGAATAAACTAAGTATAAGGACGAAAGCCTTCTACTGGATAAATTGTCTTTCCCACACTTTACAATACTTAGTTTATACTGACAAATGTATGTATATAATGAGTCAGGTTTTTATATCAAGATGTTCGTTCAATTATATAAATGTTCATTCCAATATTACTGCCCCATGCAACGTGGTATCTGTTCTATAATGACAGACTAGGTATTGTTGGTTGGATATTTTGAGCTGAAGGAATGCTATATAGTTTCTACATAAAGGAAAGGCTAACCAGTTATTATATAACTTAAAATTGTGTGTAGTGTGCCACAGGATGGCTCAGTGGTTGGAGCACCAGATTCTGAAGCAGACGTGTTCAGGTTCGAACCCTGTCCGTGGCAAATTCTGGACAGTATGTGATGAGTTCCCAATAAGTAAGAAACCAGTCTACTGGATGAATTGACTATTTACACTATACAATAATTAGTTTATACTGGCATAGTTAAGTAATTAATGAGTCAGTTGCTTATATAAATTTCGCAACTTTGATTATTGTAAATCTGAAACATAACTGATTACATATATATCAGCAACAAATAAAAAACTATAGATTGTGCCAAATAATGATCTATAAGATATTTCTTGAATGATTGCACAGTGCAAGCGTCAAATTTAGAGAATCTACTTTTTTGTGGGTTTTCGCTTTGCACTATCAATTTTGCAAAGATCCGTCTGATCCCCATTTCCAAGTACGCATCCAGTTCGTCCTCGTGGTGGGTTGATGCTGATCCGTCCCTATCCTACGAAGGGTTCAACATTGTTCATACTGACCATTGAGAACGAGTTATGATCCAATCTTCGAACCTCATTAAAGCACGTATTTTATAAATTAATGGCAATTACGAAAATGCAAAATGGACATGTGCTAGTGCGTATTCTTGAAATCAAAACATGTCATTCGATTGAAGAATAAAGCTAATGTTTCTGCATAAAACGTCGAATATTTTGGATCAGATTTTACCAGGCATTTTGCCATTTGGAACGAGCAGTTCAGACAATCCAGTGAAAAAAATGTAATCGTGGAAATAATTTAGAATGCTACGAGGTTCGCATATCACCATTGCTGGCTTACTAAACATTTCAACCGCTCTTGGTTCTGTCTCGCCCGAGATGTTATACGTAATGATGGTGTACGGCTAAATATTTTCGTTATGATGAAACTTTGGACTCTTTTCCCTAAAGTAATATTTCTTTTGTCAATTTACTTAAGGCTCAGGCCTTCGTCAAGGATGTACCATTACTTCAATTCTGTACCATTACCTGTCTATACAGTCTTCGTTTGATAAATATTAACAGTCCCCGGAATGCAAATCGGAAATTTTAGCCGGCCGTTTGAACTCAAACGCGCTGACAACGTTGTTCTGCTGGCAGAAAGAGAAGACGAGCTCCAGGGCGATATTAATTATGCTTATAATATTTCCTTGAATACGTTCTAAAAAATTAATGTATCGAGAAAGGTCGTTTAGGCCAATTTTTATCCAGAGCCAATTATCGTGCTAAACAGGATCCTGGTGAAACAAGACGGATGTGATTCAGCCAGGCTGCATTTGCCTTCAGAAAATTGTGCAAACCATTCCCTAATCGCGCATTAATTTCACTAAGTCGGCTATTTTCTGTTTATTCGGCCAAATATTTTACTTATAATATACGCACTTTAAAACAACCCTGTGTTAATTGGCATTTTTGTTTAATTTGTCTGACGAGTCCAAAAAAGTTACGTCAGTATATGAATTGTAATAAGTATTAATTGAGAAAGCAATCACGCTCTATTTTCACCACGCTTAGCAGCTAAGTACACAGTTAATAAATGTGTTTATGTTTTGTCTTTCTTTATTTAACTTTACCTATATTCAGAGTTAATGTAATTCAAAACGTTTTTTTAGAGAAACTCAAGTTATATTGTTTAACAATAAGTGTTCAGTACAACAGTTCATGTGTTTTTGAAGCACGACTGTGCATAACTAAAGTGATTTTACAGACTTACTTTTTAATCTCGAACCATGTATTACCCACAACAATTTTCGCGTGACTTCTATTTTTAAAATAAGCAGTGTTTCAGATCAAACTAATCAAATAATTTTTTTAAACGTTACCGCGAACTGTCTTTAATCATATTTATATGCAAAATGCTATAAAGGACTAATTAAAATAAAATTTAGTTCATACGAGTAAATACGTGCCATGATTAAAAATCTATTTCCAAAATATTTTATAAATAAGATATTTATCTCGAATAACTCATCATAATTGCTTTAGAAAATATTCCAAGTGAGACTTAGACGAGAAACGACGTCAGCTCATAAAATAAAGCCCAGGCTTGAGCGGGCAAGCTAAAGCAAAACGGATGCCAAGAGTAACGGCATAAAACTAACTGTTGCCAATTCGAGCCACTCGCCTACACCGGACATTGGGTTCAAAGACATGCAACACATACCAGGCGCCTCTATGGTCATATATAGCGAGCAATATTAAGTTACACAAAAAACTTAAAATAGGAGTCATTCGTTTGTTCAAGCCGATCTATGTGGCTGTTAATTCTGATCTTTTTTAAGTTTACACCTAATTTATTTAGAAAAATCTCACTATATATGTATACATATATATAAAAGAAAATATTTTTGTACTTATTTTATATTGTATGTGGTGTCGGGATAAACTGAAAATTGTGTACGGTTGTAAATACAATTTATCATGTAGACTGGTTTCGTCCATGCCAAAATTGTGCGTACGAGGCTCTAACCGGTGCACGCTTGCTTCAAAGTCTTACACTCGTGCCACTTAGCTACCGATGCGACGCAAAACATGCATGTTTCAATTACACACCAACTTAACTTTTTTGACAGTCTTTTTTTATTTGAAGCCTAATTGTCTTCACCCTAGACCTAAAGTACCACCTGGCCACCCCTGATCTGTCTCTATAAAAAAAACACAATTTCAAGTAGGAAGTGATACTGAATTAATATTTCAATGCAAGATTTATCACATACACGTTTTCAGTATAGACAAAGCATTGCAAACTGTAAAAAATGTTATTCATCAAGTAGACTACTTCGCTCTTATTGGGAACTCATTACGTACAGTCAAGAATTTTCCGCCTACATTGCTCGAATGTGGACACGTCAGCTACGGTATTCATTGCCTTAACCATTGAGCCACAATGCCACATACTACAGACGCTCTTCAGTTCTATACTAACTAATGTTTCTGGACGGTACGTGAAGAGTTCCCAATAAGGTCGAAACCGGTCTACTGAATGAATTGAATTTTTGATATTATACAATACTTAGATTATATTGACATATGTATGTACATAGTGGGCCAGGTGTTTATATAAAGATCTCAAACTTGATTAAAGTAATTATCGAATTTGTTAGATGAAATGTTAAGATATGACTTTCCAATAACGTGTTTAAATACAATGGGATTGGTGTTTACTACAAGCTCGCAAACTTGATTTAAGAAATGTGGCGAGTGGTTGAATTTTCCGTAATTTAACTATAATATTTATTTTATTTCATTCTAAGTTGTTCTTGTATGGTCTTACTTCATTCAAGCAAGGCCCGAGTTAGTTGATTATATTATGGCCTTAATAATTAGAGATATTTTGAGATAAAAGTGTTATTCATTAAAATTAACACGTTCGCAGATGGCTGATTTTGTGCGAAAACCTAACCCATTTCGATGCATTTGTCAGAAATACAATTTAAACAATAATTGATTGCGCGGGTGGTGGTAACAATTCTTTAAATCAAGTTTGCGCGCTTGAAGTAAACACCAATCCCATTGTATTTAACCAGTCATCGAATAACATAACAAAACTACCGCCAGCTGCAACGCACTGACGCGTTTCGACCTTCCATGATCATCATCTGAGTACGACGGCAAACTGACTATCGAGGATCAAACCGCATCGATAGTCAGTTTGCCGTCGTACTCTGATCATGATCATGGAAGGTCGAAACGCGTCAGTACGTTGCGACTGGCGGTAGTTTTGTTATGTTGTTCGACGACTAGTTAAATAGAATTGGATTGGTGTTTACTTCAAGCGCGCAAACTTGATTAAAAGAAAAAGAAATACATTTTATCGTTTTTCTTTCGTTTTACGTACCATAAAAATCGTGCAAAATCACTGTTGCTAAACTCAGGGCGAAATTATCTTTATTCGTACTAGCTATGATGTAATGTAAGAAAAATTCACTTATATCGAAGGCTTTTGTACATCTCACATTTTTTTCTTAAGGAAGTCCTGTAATGGAGATAAATTTTAAAGAGTAGATCGAGCACTATATATATTTTTTTCGACTTGTCTCGATTAAATTTGCTTCGTTTAGATATGTTCAAAAACTAATCCAGATAGCTAATCGGATATGAAGTTTTACAAAACAAAACTTGTGGCCATACTAAATCATTATGTGGAATGTTCCAGAATACTCAATCACTCAGTTTAAGTGACATAATACCTTCATAAACCCGAAGTGCAAAGTATGTATCACGTGAAGGTTTATTTCGGGGCTAAATAATGAAAATTTAATTAATATATTTTTACCAATATAAAATATTTTTACCTAATAATTAAGAAAATGGAAGCTGAAAAATTATTTATTAAGAAACGCAATTTCAAGGAAGACATAAGTTAAACGTGCATTGTTTGCGCGAGCGATGGTAACAATTACTTTTAAACAAGGTTGCAAACTTGATATAAACATCTGACCTATTATTTACATACATTTGCCAGTATAAGCTAAGTTTTGTATAGTGTGTAAAAAGGCAATTCATCCAGTAGACCGGATTCGTCCTTTTTGGGAACTCATCACGTACTGTCCAGAATTTGCCGCGGTCAGGGCTCGAACCTGGGCACGTATGCTTCGGTATCTAGTGCTCTAACACCTGAGCCACTCTGCCGCTGTAGGGTGGCTCACACACTATACAATACCTGGTTTATAATGACAAATGTATTTACATAATGGATCAGCTGTTTATATCAAGTTGGCGACCTTGATAAAAGTAAGGCATTAGTTGTTTCAATTAAATCCATTTAGCGATTTTGATATATACGCCAATGCAGTCTTTAACCAGTCACACATAATAGGAAAGTTGCCATCCAGTCAAGCATACTCTTTGAAAAACTGCTAGTGGTGACAGCCGCATATCTGATATTTCGTAGCTTATATATACATGGTAGTTCGATCTAAGTCAATAAGTTTGCCACCGGGCTCTGTTGATGACCACGGGTGTTCGAAACGCATCAGTCCGGGCGAATAGCAGTTGTTAATCTATATTGTGGAGCTGGCTAAATAAAATGAAAATGTCAATTATCTCGAGCACGCGACGTTGAATAAAGTAAAAGAAATCGCCTCCCCCACCCCATCATATGAAGTTCGCACTGCGCAACAACCCCACCCAATGTTTGATTTTATGGCTTTGGTGAGCAGAAAAGCGTTTTCTAGCCAGTCAACATCATATTGCATGTATCAACGTGATTGCGGTTTTCATTTGAATCCGAAGAGTTTGCGTAGGCTATTTGATAAACGCATAACTCAGATAACCCACGTTAGCATTAATTTTTTGGATATAATAACTAAACAATTAAAATTCTAGTGCAATTTGTTTTAACTGTTGAATGACTTCGAAAAGATTACTCACTCCATATAGTATGAAAAAGTTTGGTCAACGCTCCTGAAATTATATCACCACCATCCTTAAACAATCCTGGAAGCAAATCATCGGGGCCTGCGGCTTTGCGGCGTTTAAGAGATAGGATTGCATCGCGTACTTCTAAATCGGATGGTTCTTCGGGACTAACATTCCACACTGTTGATGCAGGCATGCTTTCGGGAATCGGAACTGACGCGGGTGGCCAAGAAAATTGATCTCTAAAGTGTTCAGCCCACCTGTCAAGACGACTTATTTTATCAGTTATTAAATCGTTGTTACTATCATTTATAGTTTCACTAACTTTTAATTTTCTCGGACATGTTGCGCGGATAAGTTGGAACAAACAGCAACTATTACCTGACGCGAAAGCTACTTCCATTTCTTCAGCCTTTCTGGTCCAATAGTTTTCGAGATCGACTTTTAGACCGCGCTTAAGTTGACGTCTTATATTGCGACGGGTATTATTATGAGTCGAGCCAGGTGAAATTACCTGATCTGCGTTTTGACTAACACAGCTTTCATTGTTCCAGTAATTTTCTTTTTGTAAAATATTTCGACCTACTTTACCGTAGGTCGAAATATTTTACAAAAAGAAAATTACTGGAACAATGAAAGCTGCGTTAGTCAAAACGCAGATCAGATAATTTCAATTAATCCAGGTTCGCAACCAAGAAGTTCCTTCAAGAGCCAGGTGAAATTTGGCGCCTTATTTCGAGTATCTCCATAGATTTTACAGAGAGCCAGTGATTATTTCTACGGGGGCCTGCTATGCCACATACAGTAGTACCTGCATTGTGCATAGTGGAACTTATCTTGGACCAAAGTATATTCGGATTTTCGCCATCCAGACCAAATAGATTAGCCTTTAGAATATTTTCGTAATTTTGTCGGAAGTACGGTTGTTCGAGTTTGCCTACATCAATTTGTGGTTTATTATTAATTGTTTTCCGGAAAATTTTAGTGCAAATCTACAATAGATAAGTTCATGATCCGAGTCGACATAAGTTTTCCAAAAAGAACGACAATCATGGATGCATTCACGCCAACTATAACTAATTGCTACATGATTTATTTGAGTCCACCGTGATCCGGGTGCTGGAGAACGCCATGTAGCACAACGTCTAACACTACGACTGAAGTTTGTACTACTTAAACAGTCTATGTTTAGCACAGCTATCCAATACCAACACCCCATTTACTGGCTTGAGAGAACTCTGTGGAACCATATGTCCGAAGCCAATAACGCGTAGATAAGGATAGTGAAACCAGTTCTGTATTCTGGTATCAGATACACAACATACGTCGATTTCTAATTTATCCAACGTACGAGCAAGAGATTCTTCTTGTCAAAGTTGTTTTAATGTTTGCACATCAAATGCGTCTACGTTAAAACCTAACTTAGGTTTAATGGATGATCGTCTACTAGAACCATTTTCGATATTTGGCAACCTGATATTGGACTCAGTGTTATGACCTACAACAACTATATTCATAGTATATAAAAGAGTGTTATTGTTAGATTGAGAAGAGGAAGGGGAAAGAAAGGAGGCAGAATAGGAGATAAAGTTGCCTGCAGTAGCATGATTTCGCTTATCCACCATGCGCGGCTCAGCAGATAAGGCGACCATTTTTATACTGCGCGACGGCCTATGCAGTATGTTATTATTGTATGTTGTACTTGTCATGGTTATATGTGGACTGTAAAAGAACACGAGGTCGCCCATTCCTAGTTATGGTCTGTATTCGGAATTTTCCTTCTCCTTGATAGTCTGCCAACCAAGGCTGATGAGCACTATCTGCCAAGATGCCAGTGGCCAAAGTTTCCTTTACAGCCGAAACTTGTCCTTCACGTCTGAAACGCTTGCTCTCATTCCGTCACTACACATTTAACAAAAAAATTTATAGAGCAGTTAGACCAAACTCGAGGCTTCACATGAAACTGGATGATGGCTGTCTCTTTATGTCCCGGCAAGGTTCATGCTACCAATCCCGAGTTGACTAGCTAGGGCCCGCCTCTCGTCAAGTCGGAATTTCTATGGCTACGGGCCAGCTATATAGAATACCCGAGTCTGGAATCACACGGGCTCTCCTATGGTAGAAACAAAAGGGCTTCTACAAGCGTTTAGTTGACATGTCGCAATTATCAAAGCGAAAAACACGTTCAGTTTTAAACGTACATGCAAAACAAATCCTATTTGGCACCAAACAAGTTGGTAGGTGCTCCGATACGCGCGAATCGGATCTTCTACTGCCCATGGGAATGGAAAAATGTCGTAGATAAGATATAATTTTGTAGGGAATTGCGTATTTGCTGGCCTGACTATTTTCAGAGGGATTTAGGTTATGTGCATAATACTCATATCAATAATAGATGTACATCACTTTATATAAATAAAAATAAACTAATTGATATAATGAAACCTGTTGAGAATATTTGTACGGTTAATAATAAATTGGCTTCTATTCCCAACCAATATGAAAGTGAATGACAATAAGGCACATAAAATGTAGATTATGTTGTTTTCTCTTTTGAGAGTATGAAGAAAACACCAATCCAATTATATTTAACCAGTCGTCGAACAACAGCCAAACTACTGTCAGTCACACATACTGACGCGTTTCGACCTTCCATGATCATCATCACGGGTTGACTGCAAACTGACTAGCGACGATTAAACCGCAATGCTTATATATAGAAAACAAATTTAGATATGCGTCTCTCACCCATAGTAGTCTCACATAAATTTTATAGTTTGATCCTCGCTAGTCAGTTTTCCGTCATGCACTGATGAGGCTCATTGAACACCTAAACGTGTTGACACGTGTGACTGACAGTAGTTTTGACGACTGGTTAAATATAATGGGCTTGGTGTTTAATTCAAGCTCGAAATCTTTAAAATTTTTACTTCTCCCCGCACAATCAGTGATCGTTTAATTTCACTATGTGAATTGTTGGTCTTCACATGTTGTGTAATTAAAACTTCCTCTACCTAGTGTGAATGACAAAATAAATCTGCTATGCAATGCAATAAGAATTGTACCTGTGGGAAACCATATGTAGACATATTTAGTAGAATATTGATTTCTTGCTTGTCGGAGCACAAACCAACTTTGTGTATGCAAAATTGGATTTTTGTTGCACGCACGTCTATAGCTAAAATGATTTTGCTCGTTAAAAATGCATTATGCCAACAAAGCGCTTTTCAATTTTACTCAAGGCTATGTGATTGAGCTTGCTTCCCTATTTGGACGAAATCGAAATAAAAAGACGCTACCATGACTGTGCAAACGAAATAATTGTGCTTGCACTGGCATTAAAACGACGCTTTCAAAGCCCAATGCGAAAAATTTTTCAGTTATATTTCCTCTATTTGAACTTTCTGGACAAATACGTATATATTTCTCTGTACTTCATATCTGCACAGATTTTTATGTTTACGTAAAATTAATTAATTCTATATTTCTCTAGTAAATCAGTTCATAAGAAAGCGGTTCCGTACAATATCTAACGCGTTTTGAAAAAAAATAATATCTAGAAATGAATATTTTTATTATTTGAAAAAAATACTGCATAACCATGTAGCCCAGGTAACAGTAGAATTAACAAATCCTAAAGCATACGCGTGTAGCGGAACATAATGTGGTATATTTTGATCATTTAAAATAATTTACAGTCGCATATCATTCTTTTAAAATAATCATTGCCAAACACCTTCCAGCATTAATAAAATGACAAAAACGGATGTAAGTAAACCAGTTATTACACTGGATTACCTCTTTCAAAACAAATTTAAAAATCAAATTACGCCAACTACACAAATCAATTCAAAGTTAGAATGGCATAAAAAACATCATTTACACTAATTTGATTAGCAACTTTTTTAATGCTCAACATTGGCAATAAATTACTGTGGCATAGAAAGCATTTCTAAATTAATGCTAATGCTTTTATATTTTTACAATTTTGCTGTTCATTCATGATGGTAATTGCTTTAAACTTATAAAAGTACCTTAGTTGCAACAAGTGGATACAATTGCATATGAAATTAGAAATCATATTGCAAAGAAATTAATCTGAAATACACGTGACTTGCTGAACTATGGATATATATATATATATATATATATATATATATATATATATATATATATATATTCACTTTTATATTAAAGCAATTCGCCGCTTTTGTAACATAACCAAATAGCATTAGTAATACAATATATCAATGAACACCATCTCTAGTAGTATGTACTGCAAAAATATTCTTGGTTTGCATGACATTTACCAAGAAAAGTCTTATATTCTGTCGTGATCTAAGTAATGTCTAAAATAAACAGGGAGAAAACAAGATTTATATAGACTCACCACTAACCAAGTTTCAAGAATAGCGTGCATTTCCGAAATATAACACTTCGAGCAAGAAGAAACGCGTTGGAAGTTAAAAGAACGAATTATTAGATTGTTTAGAAAAAAATAAAAATGCACCATTGTGACATTTCAAAGATAGACAAGGCTCAGAAAAAAATTTTATTGGTTCGTTTGTACTGGAAATCCGACTGAACAAACAATTTATGCTAAAAAAAGAACAAGTGAATCCTAAATATTTTGGCTTTACATACTCGCAAAAATGATTCTTATTAATAAATATTAGTCTATTACATAATGTTGTTCTTTCTCATATATATATATATATATATATATATATATATATATATATATATATATATATATATATATATATATATATATATATAGTTGTAGACAGCAATTTATGAGTTCACAATAAAGACGAAATCAATGTAATGGATGAATTAAATTTGCTACCTAATGCAATATTTAATTATATATATTAAAAATCATGCCATTTGTAGGTTCATGAGAAGACAATGAGGAAGGAACAGTCCATGTGTCTGAAAGCAATTCTATGAAGATTGGAAATGTGTTGTTAAATCTCGAATTCCAATACAGGATTTTTACCTATTATAGAATTTAAGGCAACAACAAAAAATGCACAAATTTCATTCGCCTTAACGCCCGACATAGGCAGCACAATGCACAAAATTCTAAAAAACACCGAAAATACTTTACATTATAATATCGGCAACCTGACACACGGTGAAATGGCATTTTTATTACAATAATACTTCTAGAAAATTCAGTTTTATTCTAATATTTAAGAACAAAACATTGTACAGTTTTTTTAAATTTAAAATTTATTTTACTCTAATAGACCTCAGATTGGACGTGCGGTCTTGCAACATTACACCAGTAAAACTTTTTTACAACATTCCATATGCCGTAGTAACTTATTGAAAAGAAATATAATGGCAGTGAAATTACGCATCATTCATCACAATGTACTAAAGCCTTTACCCTTTGCATCATTACGTTAAACTTTCTCGTAGAAACTTTCAATATAAAAACTAAACTATCAATATTATTGCATCGAAATACAAACAAGCTGTCGAATCTGCTTTCTAATCTGATGTTTTAATTTATCTTCCAACCATGTGAGTACGATTCAATCCATGTACCTGTAAAGATATGAATAGAGATCTACAAATGCCAGATAAGATGTGCTGTCTGCTAGTCTGGCATGCTTTGAATTTATCAATAATCCTGATTAAGCAAATTTTAGTGAAACGAAAAGAATACGAGCTTCATGAATCCTTAAATAATGGAAAGCGTCTAATATAATCAAATGTGCCTCAAGAACACAAAACTATGATCTACTTTATTAGCCTAATCTTCCTTAGAACAGCACTGAAAGGTCATATTGATATTTATAAATATTATTCTCTGAATAAAGTTGCAATAGTATATTTTACTTCATATTTTGGCAGTTAATAACGAAGGATAAAATCTGACATTACATCAATATACGGTGATCTATGATCCATATAATGGGTTAAAATATTGCCTAAAGCCATAATGCAAATTAGATCGTTTTTCCTGCAGAGCTCAACTAACGCTAGATTCAGATAATTTTTTCTTCCAAAATGTGTGTTGGTCAGAGAGAAACATTATAGCATAATTAAACTACTGAAATACTAAATAATAGCATCCAGAAGTTTGATCGTTGGCTCAACAGTTATTCGGTTAAAATCATTGTACAGATCCGTCAGGTGCATCCAATCGATTGTGGTCTCGTGGAAGTGCAACAATGAAAAACATCGATCGAATGGAAAAGGTCAGCCTATCAAGTCCTCCTGTCGCTTAGGACACTGACTTAAATCAAGCTACACTCACAAAGCTAGGCATGCAATGAAAGCTAGTCATTTTCATTCCATGATGTAGCACTACGAACATGCATAGACTATAAGCTTAACTAATAGATCTTGGATAGTAATGAAAGAAATGTATGGGCGGTTATATAATAGTTTAAAAAATAAACTAAGACCAGCTGTCACTGGACTACTACGTCTGAAAAACCAGAAATAGCTAATTCATGTGGCGTCATCAGGTATCACAGTTTGAAAAACACTTCAAACACTAGTAGAATTGCGCCACAGAGGACAGATATTTCTGGTGCCCCGAATCCTGCTGATGGACACTATTTTTTTATTTTTTGCTAGCAGCGCATAATCGTCAGTAAGCCAGCCGCCAACAACGTAAGAGCTAAAAGGGCCAACACAGATGACATCTTCTACAATAATCGGGTAAAGATAATTTATTGTAGAACATCAAATCCAATCGCAGTAGGTGTAAGCAGATCATAACTGATAAGGAAACAAACCATAAATCACCAACATAACCGCAAATATCCAAACAATTTTGATTGAAATACAACCAGAAAGTGAGACTCCCTAAGATATCGTGTACAGCATCAAGACTAAAAAAGATTAAAATGTAAAGAAAATCGAGAGATTGGTTGCTGATAAGAATGCGATGCGCCGCATGAACTTGGTTCGCGCATCCTATTCTTGATTAGAACCGAACATTAGACGGCAGAGTAACTTATCTAGACCAGATTTAGCGCGATTCATAAACTTTCTTCATTAAAGTAGTCACCTGACGATGAATTTCAATGGAGCCCAAAACACAAGATGCGAAGTTTGCTTTCAAAATATACGGCGAATGAATGCATTGTTTACATGGTAAATATATTACAACGCCAAAGACCAAAATATATCTAGCGGCACGTACAAAAACTGTAACAAACACAACTACGTTCGAAATTTAATCAACTATTGCTTTGGAAGGTAACCGGACGGTTGCATTCTCTTATAGACTTTGAATGCTTCAACTAGGAAATATCCATAGCCCCTTACACTAGCATAAAACATATAAATGGGAAATTAGTGAGGGAACTGCATGAATCATATCAACATCGACAACGCATGTTCAGTTAAAATACTACTTACCGGTTTTGCGTGTTTGGTAAATTTTGTATTTATGCATTATGGCACAATATTGGGAAAATTAAAACTTAGAAGTTGCTTCATGGAAATTATCCTAATACTAATCATTCGCGAAATATTTGTAGTCCCATTCACAAAAATATCATTTCAGATTAATCAACCGTTTTGGGATACAGTGTAAAAGGTGCTTTCTCAGTATGGAAACGCAGAGAAATATAAAACATAAGTATTCATAAAGTGAATGAATTTCTAAACAGAACGTGATACGGTTAAATGCAAGGCTGAAATGCTTCACTTTATAAGATGTCTGTTAAACATCTGGGGCTACATGCCTGTAATTCACAAATAGGACACTTTTACCCGACGAAAAAAATCCAATCTGCGGACCGGCCATTTTAAAGCTTCAACTAAGGCAGCTGACACAATGGTGTGTATAATAGCAAGTTCTGTCTAAGTGCTAAATAAATGGCATTGTCAATTATCCTACTTGTGGCTTTTCCTTGAACTCATGGATGCTAGCGCGATTTAATATAACTGCCGGCGTACAACTTCTTCGAACATCATTATCGTTTCGTTTGCATGCTAGGTATGGCCGTTCATTTAATTTCCAGCAAGTTTTGTTACAGATTCTGACACGATTGGATAAAAATAACTGGCTATCACATCGTCCAATAAAATTACGCTATTCTATCATCCCTACTTTGTTTTCATCTTAATTTATGCCTGTCAATTGTTATAGAAATTGAAAAAGGACGGTTCAATACCGATCCTTTAAATGTGACGAGTTACATCTTATCCACATTACTATTCGGAAATTCGTAAGATCCATTAGTCATTACTGTACGAATGAGCCTTCAATTGCACGAAAGGCGCACCTGATTATAAGTCGTATCTATGAATGACAAAATCATATGTTATAGAAAAGAATGATACAACAGTTAATTAGGTAGCACGATCTACTACAGTAAAGAGATGAAATCTCTCATTCTGATTGGTAAATAAGACAGATTAAATGCAATTCCTGGTATCTTAAACTAAATGTCAATGAAATTTTGTAATGAATTAAACGACAGGAGAATAAAACAGTACTAAGAAATTTCTCGGCTATTTACCATTTTTATTTTCGTATTTGTTTTACGCCGAGCTTTTTTTTAAACAAGGCGCACCAGATTATAAAGCACATTGATGATTTTTAAGTGCGCCTAATGGTTCGTAAAATACGGTAATCATTTTTTTGGCGAGTGTTGATAAAAAATAGTTTAAATCAAGCTTACCGACCCTAAAAACAGTGATCTCATGTCTTAACCAGAAGTGCAACATAGAAAACTACCGTTAGTCACACGTCAGTAGAGCACAACCGCAAATGGCTAAGGAGGATCAAAGTGCATTGCATATATCCTTCATTGAAACCCAGAAATGCGGTTCCCACTCCGTAATGACTCATATAAAGACTTTGACAGGAGCGTTAAATGCAGAATATACATTTTGGTCTCATCCTCCTAGGTCAATTTACCTTCCTGCTCAAATGACAACCATTTAATGTCGAAACGTGTTACTATGATATGCTAATGGTGTAATCATGGAATAATTATTCATTTTATGTAAGAAAACATAATTTGAATCCTAGTTTTAACCTGCTTCGCAAGCGATAGTTGCTCAATTGTTCAACTTATATTAACTTTTCGATGGAAACAGAAATGGCATTGATCGTGATTTCACAAGCAACGAGAACGTATGCGAGACTACTAGGGATGAAAGTTGTATTTAAGATATTTAATAAATAATATATTCACTGTAGTCTTATCGTTGTTTGTCGAAGTTCCTGCTTATGTCATCTTTTTATCAATTGCACACAACATAAAATGGTGTGTGTCACTTCTGCTTAACGAAAATTTGCATCGTTGCAAATATTATCAGGTATTATCGCAACAGACAATCGTAACGCTTGTTGATATTTATGGTTGATTATTTTCACAACAGTAAGCCAAATTAATATATTATTAATCATAAATACGTTGCATAATTTGTTTAGCGGATATTGATTTTAAACAAACTGCGAAAGTCCTACATCGGGCACTAAAGACAACCAAAGTTCTCTCTTTGACGCAAATCCAAACGATTCTCTAAATTAAATATTCCAACGGTTGCTCGTCTGTATACGAGTACTAACCATTCACAATCAAATTCCTCAACTGTTGGTCGTCCATACAATTGCGTGTCGTAATTCTTACCTTTAAATCGGTGAGAAAGCTAAATAATTAAAGTTTTTAAACTGCAGTATCCTTAGGATGTCCGTTAGAATTGCGAACTATATCCCACAAATTCATAGGAATAACCAATATATCCGGCCCTTGAACCTTGTTTATAATGCTTCGTTACGTACCATTGCACCTCCACCAACCAAGAGGCACATAGATGTTCAAATATCTCCTCAAACTTAGCAGAAAGCAGGAGTCCGTGGTGCTACGCTGAACATTTTTCTTAAAAGACTCGAACGTAAAGCATTGCGCACACGATCTCGACTTCCGTTCAAGTACCCATACCTACTTCATAAAATGTATATACTATCGTCAATAAGCACTTTTCAACAACCTTTGATAAAAATGATGGAACGCAAAATGTATTTTATTCAATAGATACATATTGTACATGTACATTTAAATAGCATATTCTAAATTGATTTAGTGGTCCAGAACTCGATTAAATTTGTGATATTTTCCCATCTAAAAACTCTTTTAGCTGTTTAACTGCTTTGTAACGGTGTGAAATTGTGTTTTTATCCTCTTTGGCCATTTCTGCATAAGTCAATTGAAAACCATCAGGCTGGAAACAAGGGTCCCAACCGAAATTCCTCGGGCCTCTCGGCTCCACAATACTTCCTTCTGTTCTACCTTGAATAAGGAGAACTGGTTCGCCAGGCCCCTCAGAAAAACCAAAAGTACAAATCGCAGTTGCCTGGTTATTTCCCTCGCCAAATCCCGTCAACATTTTCGGTAAACCTACAAAAAATAGGCATAAAGCAAAATTTTTACACATATAAGCTGAGAATAATTATATCTTTTATAATTATTCGACAATGCCACTATAATACTATGCTTTATTAACTGCAATTAATTTCTAGAATACTTTAAAAGAAAAATTACGGATATTTGTTCAAATAAGCTAAACAATCTTTTGCCAGTCGTCATGGATATCTATCAGTTTTACCCAGAAACATTCCTCATTTGAAAACCTATTCAGATCCAGCTCTTTCATTTTAGATACAATGTCTAATATATGTGCCGTTGGAGTTACGTGCCAAAATTATCCAACAATTACACGATATGGGACATCCATCCATAAAAGCCACCATTCGATTAATTAACGACAGATACGTATGGCCGCACATGTCTAAAGACATACGGGTATGGGTAAGAGCCTGTATCAAGTGTCAAACGTGTAAGGTGTGGAGCATACCAGAACCGAGATACAGAATATTGGGATACCAACTGGACGTTTCAGACATGTACACATTAACATTATCAATATGCCTGAAGTCAACGATCGAAAATATTTACTAACAATGGTAGATCGTTTTAGTCGCCAATTCGAAGTAGCGATTTTGAAAGAAGTCTTGTTCGCGTTCCTACATAATTGGATATCGCGTTATGGTGTTCCGGAAAGAGTCACTAGTGATCGCAGTAGTGAATTAATGTCAGAGCTTTTCGTACGATCTCTCAATATCATGAGAACAAATGTATTGCATAGTAGCGCATACAATCCACGAGCGAATGGGATGGTAGAAAGGCTGAATCGTGAAATGAAAGCTGTTCTAATGGAATAAGCTGGATACACGATCTTCCTATAGTATAACTTGCCATGCGCAACAGATTTATGGCACAATTAGGAACTTCATTAGCAGAATTGGTATATGGAGAACTATTAGGGTTGCCTGGATATCTTCTAATAGAAACTCCAAGTAGTCTTAATTGGGCTTCTAGCTATGTAGATTGGTTTGTAGGAGATAAGATGTGTCGTTTGGCTCCGACCAAGACTAGAAAAGTAAAAACCAAGTGCTGTGTCCTCTGATCTAAGATCGGCTTCGCATTTTTTATGTAACTAATGAAAATAGGAAGAACTGCCTGACACCATTTTACAAAGGACCATATAAGGTCGAGGATGCCTGATAAAATTGTCGCCAATGAGGTAAATTGCATTGAGGATTGTGTTACTTTGGATCGTTGCATTCCACAGTTTATCTGGATTGATGATAGGACTGAATTACCAGATGAGTTGAATGACCATCGTTCCATGGACGAATCTGATGTGTGCAAACCAATCACACAGGCACATAATTCAAAGCAGCAAATTTCATAAGACGCGTTGTTAAACACATCGACATCATGTTCTACCAAGCTGTAAGATCATAACGTTCTGTCAACATCAATCGAATTAGCAGTGCCAGTGACAATTTACAGGGCGCGATGTCGACGTCAGGGGCGCCACTATGCACAACTCGTTCAGGAAGAGTACAGCATCATCCGAAGAACAATGATTACGTCTATTATTAGTCGTCTTTTTGAGGTGGTGTATGTAGAGGAAGGTATTTCCTCCGGCAAAATTAAAATGAAATTTGTTGATAAATTCATACCACCTTGACTGATTGAAACGAATATTATATAAAAAGAAATTATTCGTTTATTTTCTAGAACATTCTTTGTTTAGATACTTGACAGTATATTTACTTTTAAATTGTTTGTAATGTGAGTTATGGTAATGTGTACCTAACTAGCCTGAATTTCCTTAGCAAGCTTCATTTGTTTCTTTTCTACAGAATTCTCTATTTTCACAATATACACCTGCTATCATTTTGTCTTTTGAATCGTACATATTGGGGACGTTCTGGAACAGAAAATTTAATGTCTGTTTTTCGCGTCGTTTTGCTACGTAAGAAGTACACAGTCCGTTGCCTAACACTAAGTTATCAAATTAATATTTAAGTTCGATTAACATGGAAGCTAATCTTAAGTTTGAGGACACAAGCAAGTTAGCTCAAGATATAGCAGGCATGAACTTAATAGATGTGAACGAGAATTCTAGCTTATCAGGCTCAAATGGGTATATTAAGACTGAAAACGACTTGGCATCTATGGGGTTCTCATTTACTAATATGTATGGAGCCTCCACAGACGTTTGAAATGCGATGGTTCATCAAAAAATGTTTATTTGTAATAATTTTATTCGTGGCACTTCTAGAAAACACTTAGAAAATCAATACTTTTGACATTTTCCTTTGTTGGAATCAGCTTCGTGTTTGAGTTAGATGTGGCGTGCATTGCCTTGTCGTTCAAATATTTATGTTCTGTCTAGAATTACATTGACAGCAAGATTTATTTGTGATGAAATTATAACTTTGCTAGACATATATCTGTTAATTTAATCAACTGCGAGCTTGTCCTCCTTTGAATTCATTTAGTCAATACTGTTAACCGAGGAAAAGCAGATAACTGACCTTGCGTTTTACAGTAGATTTGTTAACTTTAGCGTATATCGCGGAATCGGATAGGCGACCAGAAGATATTACACCAGCATGGCCTAACTAAACTATTACATTTATTAATTTCTTCATTAATGAAGTCAAAAGCAAACAGATGGCTGTTAAAGAACTAGCATAGAATCTAGAGAGAACCAGCTTGGATGATTGTACGGGCAGCTTCCGGTTGTCAACTCATATCTAACATATTTTGAAGGGTTCGTGAACTTAAATGTACGACTGGCGGTTGTAATCATTGTAGAATTCTCTACATGCCGTTTTAACGTGTAGATATGCACTACAACTGCATTATTTTAAACTTTCCCATATTTGAAATCATTTTAAATTAAAATGGTGTCCCACTTCACATAGCTTCTATTGATTGAAATACACTTTCAAATGGTTTTAATGATAAATCCTAGATAAAATGTAACAATAGCCTAACGTTATATTCTTGCAGTTTTACGATTGTTAAAGGTTTTATGCCTAGCAAATACATTATCTATCAAAAAAATATTATAACACGAATAAATTAAAGCAATTTTTACCTTCTACGCCTACGCTCTTTAAAAACCATTTAATATAAGGACCTGGCATCCCATTGAGGGCTTTAAAACATAAAGAAGTATCTTCAATAAGAACAGGACCAGAAATAACCGATGCTGCCTCTTTTACTTTATGTTCTGTGACAGAATCTACATCACCCTGTAACTCTGGCAGGTCTATATCTTTTATTTGAAGCTAACAGTTAAGAAAAATAACCTACACATTGCTCATACCCCGGTCCTAAGATCGAAATAAGTTCAGCGAGCTTATTTGAGTTTCCAGTAACAAACGTGATCGGCTTCATGGTTTTGCCTAACATTCTCACATAAATCACCAATCAACCTCCAGGCCAAATGAAAATTTATATAAACGCGAAGAGTTGTCACACAGAAAAAGCATAAAAGCAGAAATGAACTGTAAGTGCCCCGACTGCAACTAAATACCGTGGAAAGTTACAAAAATTTAAGAGCCGTAGATAATGAAAGACAGTTACTGTTGGCGGCCCTTGTTAGAACCGGAATTGCGTTTCTGGCAAATTGTGGAGGAAGATAAATCCTCCGCCAAAACTAAAGTAACATTAACTGATAAATTTAAACCACATTAGCTGATTGTAACGTATTTTATTTAAAAAGAATTTTTTCTTTTATTTTCCAGAACTTTCTTTGTTTAAATACTTGTCTTTTAATTGTGCGCCACTTTCAGTTTTCGAGTATCACGGTCCTCGACTGGTTGTATCTTCATTTTGTCTGCTGCAATTATAACATTTTTCTTCATTAAAAACTGATCAACATACACAATATATATGCTTAAACTGTCTCGTATTTCTTATTGAAGCACATATAGAAGGGACGTTCTGGAACAGGTAACATAATAATTCTGTTGTTCACGTATATCTCCTTCCAGATTATTTGTTTGGGTGTGGTGCGCGAGACAGATTTCACATTCCGATTTGCCTAACATTAAGTGTCGAATTAATAATTAAACTTCACAGAGATGGAGGCTGATATTAAATTTGAGGACACTAGTAAGTTAGTGCAAGATATTGCAGATTTGAATTTAGCAGATGCAAATGGAAATATAAGCATATCAGATTCTACTGTAAATTTTAGGACTACAAGCGATCTGGCATCTATGGGGTTCTCAGACACGAATAGGTTAGGAACCTCTACAAAATGCCCAGAGGGTTAGTTTGTGTTGCAGTGTGTAGAAGTAATCCTAGACACTTGAGCCCGGCTCTGGTTGACTGACTGGTGTTCCTTCGTTGTGGAGTCGAGACAGAGAGTAGAGTTGCTGTGTACAGGCTCAGAATTGTCTTGTTGAAGATCTGCTGCAACATCGTGTTGGCGAAAGAGCAATCACAGGTAGTGCACAGTAGAAAATGTCAAACGTGTAATGCGTAGCGTTTTAAATGCACCCTGATTATATAGTTTTGCACGCGTAAGCTCACACATTATTGGTTAATAGCAAATTTCGATTGTTTTAATTGGTGCCGCGTAAATGAAATTTGAATTTCATTAATTCAATATGTCGGCGAACTGTTCTGAACCGTTACATCAATTTCCTCTCTGAAAAATATAAAAACATTCCTCTCGGAAAAGCTTAATAAATAATTTAGGGCAGAGTTCAAACCTAGTTAAGCAATTGTTTATTATTCTCCCATAGCTAATAATTTTTTTAAATGTACAGTAAATTCTGAGTTGGAGCATGTTTTTTGGTTACTTCAAAAATGATATGATGCCAAATAACCATTAGACATTGATACACAAATTGTTAACTGTAGTGGCCGGTCATACCGCGTGAAGCAAAATAGAGTAGTGTGAGGTTTTGGAAGCCGCAGCGCGAGGATTGCAAGGTAGATTGCTATTGAAGTTGCCAGGTTTAAGTTGAATCCATGGCAGGCTGGATCGCCGTCAATGTGTTTGAATACGACTAAATGAGCTCGTGTGTGCTCAGCGATATTCGTAGAGTGTGCATTGTGCAACTGGTGAAGTTGCGATATGCATTGACAGGGCCTTTACCATGATATGAAGCCGATGTCTACTTAGTATTTCTGCTCAAGGCGTTAGCTCTGAGTAGCTGGTCATACCAAAATATGCAGTATGAGCTCAGGTGTGAGCCATACGTAACAAAAGTACAATGTAAAAATGTATATGCATGAAAATGAAATGGCAACGACAAAAGGGTACACGAACATTGCCGTGAAGATGGCATTATACAGAAGTACTGTTCAAAAATTCTACACAACTTGAAAGAGTTTCCTTGATGCGGAATTGGTTTTATCCTGATCTAGCGTTTTGACTTACGTAGCTTCATTGTTCCTTAGGTTTTATGATATTTGATCTTCTGGCTACTGAAGATCGAAATATCATAGAAAAAGAAATTACTGAATAATGAAAGCGTGTTAGTCAAAACGCAGGTCAGGTAATTCTACACAACTGTTAGCTAAGAACAGCTGGTTAAACAACGTGAGACAATCGATTGTGAGAAAAGTAAAGGAATCATGTGGATCGATAGAGGCCAAGTCACGTGACATAGGGTGCAATTCGTGCGCATAAAGTTAAACATTTGATACTTAGAATAACGAAAAATTAATGTTACAGAATTATGAGTTTTGCGTTATGCAGAGCATTCAATTTCTAGGTTAGGACAGGTAGAGCCTAAGGCGCGTATAGAAGGTTTTATGTTTCCAGGATCAGGCGGTTTGAGAGCCGGTTTAATCCTGTCTATGCTTACCGATGAAGGTGTCGCACCTTGAATGATAATGAGGTATTTCAAATGTCTGAACAAAATCGGGTAAAGACTGCGATACTTTGGTTGTAGTGATGAAAATGCGGTGTCGTTACGAACAAGTACTCACTTGCAGTTGTGGAGCTGCGTGTGAACGTAGACTGGATGAAGAGTATATCTAGGCTGCTATTCAAACATGTTACCAAAATGACGACGGAGGCGGGAAGCTTCGTTCTGTGGGTCATCCTGTGCGGGTAGTAGACGTGCGAGCTGACTAGGCAGGGTAGATCCATGCCAAAGAAGAGTAGTGACGCAGACATTTTAATAGATT
Organism: Eudiplozoon nipponicum; assembly: GCA_029291075.1. NCBI lineage: Eukaryota > Metazoa > Platyhelminthes > Monogenea > Mazocraeidea > Diplozoidae > Eudiplozoon > Eudiplozoon nipponicum. The sequence continues at coordinate 103,754 of JAQBSW010001840.1, forward strand.
CGCGAGTACGGGTACACATAGCAAGTAGAACTAAAGGTAGTACATCGACCAAATTGCCATTAATGGACGAAGATGCTTAAACAGCTTTGAGTTCCCTATACATTCTTTCTACTATACAGTTAGATAGGAGATTGTAGGCAGTCGTCTTACGTAAAGTGCATCCAATCAACTGTAAGGTTGATTTAAAACGATCCGATGAGAAGCAAGTGCCTCTATCAGTGTTGACCTCATTGGGAACACCATAATGAGATAAACTGACACTGAGTTAGTCTGCAGAAACGGTGCCAAGAGGTAATGCCGCAGACCATAGGTAACCTATTAACTCATGGTTAGAAAATAGCTAAAAACTTTGAACCTTTTTTCAGATGACTATGCTGATGTGGACGATGGCTAGTCGTGAAGAAGTTTGAAAATATTGCAATTAAAGGAGCTTACTGTGTGATCTTCAGGTAAATAAGACACTCGGAAACCCATCATTTAGCGCTGCCTAAGCCCGTGACCCCATAAACGATCTGTAAGAAGTCGGACAGTCGCTTGGCTTCCTGGGTGAGAAATTGAGTGAATTGAGTCGAAAACTTTCTCTGAAGTATAATCGGCAGAACTGGCTTGCTAGGCTGCCTTTCCGTGATGTGTATAAAAGGTAAGTTGTTCCAGATACGGCATATGAACTTGGGGGATGATGGGCTACTGACCTTTGACTATGAGTGCCACCACGCTGTTCTGTTTGCAGGAGGAATGGGATTAGTGCAGGTTCCCTAACGGTTACGGAGTTGAATATGAATGGCGACGGTGAAGGTGGTTGTTGCGCGTCGTCCGGCCAGGAAGGTGCGGCTGCAATGAAGTTTTGTTCGCCCTTGACATGAAAGATTTCGAATTTCCATTTGCTCAGATGAGACAGCTGTCTTTCCATTCTGGAAGTGTAATGGGCGACTGTTGAAGTCCCGTTTCAAATTGCGCTAAATAATCGTGTATGATCTGTAAAAAAACAAAAAATCTGCTGCTATCAATGATGCTTATAAAGTGGCGCACTGCAACGTGGATTGCTAGGAGTTCTCGACTGAAAGTGTCGTATTTAGTTTCTATTGGTTGGAGAGTACGCGAATAAAAGCAAATAGGCTACCGAACTCCGTCGATATCTTGTTCCAAAGTTGCTCCAATAGAAAACTCAGAAGCATCTGTCATGAGTAGAAATGTTCGTTAAAAATCTGAATGCATCAGCACTGTAGCATTTGCGAACGAGTTGATGATGAGTCGAAGTAATTCCTCGCCTTCAAATGATCAAAAAACTGATGAAGATCTTGCTAAGTCCTTTTCTATTCTGTAGGTGCTTAAACAATGGATAATGTTGTCTTGATAGGACAGGAAAGAACTTGCGATAGTAGTTAAGAACTCCAAAGATTTTCTGCGGATTACTGACAGTCTTTTTTGACTTACTATTCTTGATTAAATTTGCCTTCGATGGCAAAGAATGAATGCCTTGTGGCGTGATATGATGATCTAGGAAAGCCACGATTGTAGTTGCAATCTGCGTCTTGTCACAATTGATCTTGAATCCGTAGTTGGATAAGCGAGAGAGGACATTTCTTAAATGCTTGGCATGAGATTCTAAGTCTGAACTGAAAAACATTATGTCATCGAGATATGACATACATTAAGCGGTGTCGTCGCAAAGTATGCTGTCAATGAAACTTTGAAATGTCTGTGTAGCACACTTGAGTCCAAAAGGCATATAGAGATATTCTGGCGCTATTGGGACGTAGTGTTATGCTTTTCTGAGGTCAATCACTGAAAAGAAATTGCTACCGCTGAATTTTTCATTTAAGGTGTTAATATTAGAAATAGGATATGCATCGGATTTGATCATTGAATTTAACTTGCGGTAATTTCCACAGGCTCTGTACGATCCGTTTGATTTGAAGACAAAGTGCAGTGGTGACGCCCATAAACATTTTGATGGTCTCATGATTTCCTCTTCCAATAGTCTTGAAAATTCCTCTTAGACGGCTTTCAGCTTACCAGGGGCCTGAGGTCGCTTCTTGAGTGAAAGAGGTTGTCCTGCTGTGACGATATGTTGCATCGTCCGGTGAAGGTGTTGATGATCTTTTGATTGGAAAGATCAACAATGTGCCGATAGTTCAACAGGAAACCAAGGCCTATTATGTTGTGTGAGACCTTGGCGACGATAAAGTTGTGAGTAAATTCACGCCGCAAACCTATGTTGCGTGTACAATTCCGGCAGTAATAATTAGGTATGGGCTCCCCTGTAACAGTTGCAAGTAAAACGCCTAGAGGCATCTCGGCCATTGAATCACACTTAAGAACTGAAACGGTTGCACCTGTGTCTACGATGGATTATTCGTTAGTTCTGAAATCGAGAAGATGTAGAAGACCCTTGGGCTGTTTGGCCGAGTCCTACAAACAAGTTGTCTGGTCATTGCGTATGATATTGTCAGTTTGGCTGTCTATGTGGCATATTCTGCGTGGAAGGAAGGAGTCCACATAAACTGCAGCTGTGGGTGTTTACAAATTTGTACGCGAAGAAACGAACTGTGTCGTTGTTGATTGTGGTCATCTAAGGAAGAAATCTGGCATCCATTTTGTAAGTTCTCCGAAAAATGCAGGCAATTTTCACAATTATAAAAATAATTTTGGTGATTAAAGTACCAACATTTCGGAGAATATCGACTGAATGTGGTTATATTAGCATGTGTCCTGTCGATGACGATTCGTTCAAGAATTTTACTCAAATCTGAAATACATCTCTCCAAAGTGGATAGCCTAGTGCCATCATTTATGAGACTGGTGGATGGACACTAAGCTAAATTATAACTCATGGTATTCATGTTTGTAAATGACTTACAGAACATTAAAATGCCTAAAGGGACTCAAATATATATAGAAATAAAAGTTTGAAACATACGTTCAAAATAACAATTATCAACTAAGCGCTTACCATAATATTTTTCTACAGTTGAAACTGACGAGATCTGCTTCGACACACACAGAAAACTAAAGAAAATTTGCTTCCACAAAATCAGAATCCAAATCTGTGTAATGTTTTGAGCAGTTTAACAGACAGTGCTTTTACAAAATCACAAATCGGCTTCACAGGAAAGGTTTTGCGCGATTTACTGATAAATCCACAGTTTGGCACAGTTTGTACGTAGGGAAAAATGGTTTTGAACGTCAGACAACTCCCTCAAAAAAATTTGCTTCGCAAACACAGTGAAAAAAAGTGTGGTTCGGTGTGCTACTGTCGATTTACTTTATGCCCATTATAGTAAATAACAATGAAAAAGTTTATTGTATTTATGCCAAAAGTTCTGTGATATAACACCAAGTCTAAAACAGTTCTGTTCTCCGTATCTTGGCGCGGTCGCAAAATTTGTAAACGCCCCGGCCGCTAGTAAATGCCGTGCGACGTTACAAAAAAGTTGAAAGACGTGGATAATGTGATACAGTTACTGTGGGTGCCCCTTATTAGGGCCGGAATTGCGTTCTCTTGCAAATGCCAAGAAAGTATAGAAGTAGTCCTAGACACATGAGGACGGCTCTAGTTGACTGGCTGGTGTTCCTTCGTTGTGGTGTCGAAACCAGAGAGGTGGGTTGCTGTTTAAAGGCTCAGAATTGTCTTGTTAAAGGTCTTCGACAACACTGTGGAGGCTGACACACGTTGAGGTCCAATAAATAGATGATCGAATCGTATGACTAGTTGTGCAGCAACAAGATTGGCGTGACTGAAATCCTAGTGACTTAATGACAGCGTAACGCCAGTCCAGAAGTCAGTGTAGGTAAATAGTCAATATGACGCGAAACAGCAAGCACACGTAGTGCACAGCACAAGATATCAAACGTGCTAATGAAAAACATCGTAAACGGACCATGCTTGTATAGTTTTAAAAACGAAAGCTCGAACGCCATTGGTTAGTAGGAGGTTTTGTGGTTATTGTAAGAGGTTTTGCGGGGTAACTATCTATTTAGTGATGCTATACCATTCCTACATATGCCTGGTAGCTGCTGTTGAGATCCGTGCTTATGATTAGTCCCCGACCTTTTTCCGATGGGTGATGTGAGAAGGCTAAGTCGAAGCATCATACTTTTATTGAACACAATGTTCAAAGCAAAATTAAATTCACTGTTATTCCAAAAAGTCTGTGCTCTAGACGGCAATGAAATAATATATTGTCAACACAAATAACGGTCTCGTATAAAAGAAGTCAAAATAAACACAATAAATTAATCCAGAATATATCGGCAGAAATGACATTTTCACATGAGTGAGAAGTGGTAAAATATATAAATTCATAATTTCTTGGCTAATTCAGTAGTAATTTTATGTGAATGATTGAAAAAGAAAAGAAGATATAAATCCAGAATGTCTTAGCAGAGTTTTTTGTACACATAAATTATATAAATCCTGGCTTTGATCGTTATCACCTAAATCCACTGCATGCTACCAGCGTATTGCGCGCGGGTTTATTTTACTATTAAACAAAAAACCTATTAATTTCAATTAAACTTGCAGTTCAAGAAATCTCAATTAAAACTGCTTGAAACTAACAGAGATTGTTGCTAAAATCACAGTTAAGAGAAATATTGTACAAAACCAGAATTAGCATATGGGACCTTATGGAGAACTATATTTGTCGAAATTTTTCTTCGTTGGGTTGTAACGCGGAGCCGCGCGTTACAGGTTAACGACAAATTTTGTTTGTTTTAATTGGTGCCGCGTAAATGAAATTTGAATTTCATTTAGATAATATTTCGGCGAATGGTTCTGAGTCGTTACAGGATTAACTTAGGACGACATTTGAATGGTAATTGTTTTGGCTCCACAAATTTTGGGTAATATAATTGTTCGATAGGAATTTGCGGATGACTTAGGCTTTAGCTTTGCTGATGGGATGTGTTTTGAGTTTAGTGTGCGTACAGCTTGTGCATAGGTGTGTCTGGTCTTTGGTGAGACAGATTGGCTGTAAATATTTTATTGATAGTTATCTGTGAATTATTAAGTTTTTTATGCAGGTTTGGGTTATAATCAGATTGTATTCTGAAATTTGAGTTAATTAATATGAAACTTATCTATTAGGAATGGTATCATAACCACTCCAAACAGGTCAGATGTCATTTAATTTGATCCATGGTGTCAATAGTCGTATTTATCAAACTCTGAAATATGAAACTTAAACTTGTTTGTATTAATCGACGCTGCACAAAACAATTTAATCTAGAAAAAGATTCAACACGGAACATATGAATAATTAAGCTCCATTGCCAAGGCCTACTTAATATGTGTTATTAAGAAAATATACTTTTTATATAGTAAATTTAACCACAAAAACCAAAGTTATTGGTAAAGTTGTACATCATTTGTAAGAAGGCTGCCAAACACAACCATATAAGGAAACTGGACACTGGAAAAAATACAAAGGCTGACAACAATAAAGAGGTAATAATAAAAATACACAGAAGATTTATACAAATTATGTTCCAGAAATTATTTTAATATTTATTACAAATCAAATCCATTTAAATAAGTAAAGTTGGCTTAAACAGTTAAATTCATTGCTGATTTTGGTTTTAGCAGGAGATGTACAACCTTTTAATGAGCAGTAAAACAATGATTTATTAATAAGCTTAATCTAGTGATACCAAATATACTATAAACATCACATGAACATATTTGGATTAAACGTGCATGAGATAATATTTTTAGAATAGTACTTCAAATTTAGAAACTACTGTATTGTAGGAGGTTTTGTGGTTAATGTAAGAGGTTTTGCGGGGTAGCTGTCTATTTAGTGATCCTATACCATTCCTACATATGCCTGGTAGCTGATGTTGAGAGCCGTGCTTATGATTAGTTCCCGACCTTTCCCAATGGGTGATGTGAGGAGGCTAAGTCGTATCATCATACATATATTGAACACAATGTTGCAAAGCAAATTAAAATTCACTGTTAAACCAAATAGACCGTGCTCTGGTCGGTAACAAATTAATATGTTGTCAACATAAGTTACTATCTCGTATAAAAGTAGTCACAATAGCCACAATAAATAAATCCAGAATGCCTTGCCAGAATTGATATTTTCGTGTGAGTGATTGAAAAAGGAAAGAAGATACAAATCCAGAAGTACATTTAGACATCCGTTTCTGCTCGAGTATATTAATTTATCACTTAGAAAAATATATTTCCGCCGACAATAAAAAAGTGATCTTTTCAGATCTTATGCCTGATTTATACTATTTACATTTTTCTTGATAAGTCTATTGATTTGTTCACTTAACATCATAGTACATTTGTAATGCACATTGGCAAAAATGTCGATTTTAGAAACTAAGTGTATCCAGTTTTTGCAGTAAACAATTAATTACGGAGTAGAAATGACCTATGGTGAATTATTCAGAAATCTGTATTTTACTTCTGATTCACGTGAGCTTCTCTGTTGGCTTGTAGCAGCCATCTTGTTTCTTTCATTAATGTTACACTTTTGATCATCATAAATATACTACTGTTAGTAAATAGTAAAAGAATCATATTTAAGCTCTATAAAGAATCACTTTTGTCGTCGGGAATATCTGCCACTACAATCACGGTGTTAATTCTATAAACCAAGTTTGCGAGTTTTAAGTAAACATCAATCCCATTGTATTTAACCAGTCGTCGAACAACATAACTTAAAACTACCGACAGTTGCAACGCACTGACGCGTTTCGACCTTCCATGATCATCATCAGAGTACGCTGGAAAATTGACTAGCGAGGATCAAAATGGCATTGCATATATATTGAAAGCAAAATTAGATATGCGGCTCTCACATCTAGTAGTTTTGCATACATTGTACGTGAATAGAAATATTGGTTGCAAAATTTATATGCAGTCACGGATATAGAAGCTTTCACCACACACATATATAGACGATACAATTAAACAATAGTTGATGGCGCGAATGGAATTAGTCGTGTCGTAACACGCGGCTCCGCGTTACAACCCAACGATGTTCGATTTTGACAAATATGGTGCTCTTTAAGGTCAAATAATCTAACTCGGTTCTTACACAATATTTCTCTTAACTGTGATTTAGAAACAATCTCTGTTAGTTTCAAGCAGTTTTAATTGAGATTTCTTGAACTGCAATTTTATTTGTAATTAATAGGGTTGTTTATTAAATATACACACCCGCGCGCAATACGCATGGAACATGCGGTGGATTATAGTGTCACAGCGGATTTATTTCGCTCAGTTGGATTATTCGCAGTTTATGCAAGGGATTTACTGTTCGCATTTAACTATACCTATCCGAATTTCAGAGTACAATGGATTATTATAATTACATAAGTTAAAACCATAGCAAACAGGGAACTAATTATTTGTGAATTTTTTTCATTGAAGTTTGTACACGATTTTAATCCATTTATCATCAGTGACGACTTTTACCAGTGACTATATTCATATCATCATGTATTTTCAATCGGTTACATATATTCATTTCAATTCAGACATTTGTGAAAGAATAATTGCTTGTGTGTAAGACATTCAACTTTGTAAACAGCGTTCATTTTGCTACCGTCTAGAGCACGGACAATTTTGTTTAACTGTGACTTGTGTGTAAGACATTCAACTTTGTAAACAGCGTTCATTTTGCTGCCGTCTAGAGCACGGACAATTTTGTTTAACTGTGACTTGTGCATAAGACATTCAACTTTGTGAACAATATTCAGTCTTTTTGCCGTCTAGAGTACGGACAATATAGTTTGACTGTGACTGGTGTTTAAGACATTCATTTGTGTTAAAATTTAATTTTATTGCCGTCTAGAGCACGGTCAATCTGGACTACTTACGTTATGTACAATACATTTGTGATCATTCGTATTAGTCTTCTCACATCACCCATCGGGAAAAAAGCCGGGGATTGATCATGTGCACGGATCTCCACAGCCGCTACCAATCACTAAATTTAGAATAATAAAATTTTTCATCACTTTCTCATATGCTTAATTTCTTAAGTCGTACGGTTAATTGATCTGAACCCTCGAACTTTTTGCTGATATCTCATATACTAAAATAAAATTTCTTACGAACTATTTATTAAAACGAAGTGTGTTTGCTTACCTTCACACTGATTACCACGAAGTACCTTTCTGGAATTATTACCCTTGAAAACAGAATATTCACTATAATTATCATAAGCGATTTTAAGATCCGTCCCGAAATATCAATAAAAACGAAAATATGTGGTAAATTTCTACAATTTTATTATCAAAAGATCGCGCCGTTAGTTGAAATGCAGAAGGTTTGACAAATCTAAGCTAGGACACAACCAATAACATACAAAGAGACCCAAAGTTTCAAGAAGAATGAATGATATATTCAACGAAGTCAAGTCATACTCGATAATTTAAACAAAGGAATTTCCTAACAAATTAGGATATTAAAAAAATTAACAATATTTATAAAACCAGCGATAACATCACATTTCCAAATATAAGAAGCATTTGTTTTTTTTGTGGAGTTAATTGTAACGACACAAAGCAATTGCCGACATATTGCGTAAATTAAATTCAATTCGATTTACGCTGCACCAATGAGAAAAAAGCGAAACTTGCCGTTAACCAATAATGTGCAAGTAGCCATATATTGCTATTACATGGTCATTTAAGCACGGTGAATTTACCATGCAGTTCAGTTGTCGCGTTTGCCTTCTGCTGTGCGTGTCTCCGAAGTGCTGTCTCCTACCTTTCACATACGCTGATTTTTGGCCTTGCTTTACCAACATTGGCAACATCAGTAACGCCAATCTTGTTGCTGTACAACTAGAGAGACGAGCCAATTACTGCAGAACTTCAACGAAGTTACTCAGCGAGATTCCAACGCCACAACAGAAGGAACCACAACCCAAGTCAACCCGAGCTGGTCACAAGAGTCTAGGAGTACTTCTGGACGACATCACACTTACGGACCTTCTCGGCATTTGCCAGAGAACGCAAGACCGGCCCTGTTAAGGGCCCCCTAACAGTACTAACTCTTTATTTTATGGCACTCTAACCGAATTTGTAACGTCGTACGGCATTTACTTGAAGCCGGGGCGTTTACATAATTATCATCCACATACTCTGTAACGACACAAATCAATCGCCGACATATTGCGTAAATTAAATTCAAATTTATTTACGTTGCACCAATGAGAAAAAAGCGAAATTGCCGTTTAACCACGTTTAACCAATAGTGTGCAAGTAGACATATTGCATGCTATTTAAGCACGGTAATTTACCATGCAAGTCAGTTGTGGCATTTGCATTCTACCTGCTTCACGCGTGTGCGTTCTGTCGGCTGTCAATACCTACGCTGGTGATTTGATAGTTTCACCAACAACTAACTACATCCGTGACTCATCTTGTTGCGGGATACCGGAGAGACGAGCCAATTGAGTGCAGGACCTGCAGGACACTATCCACAACTCGATTACAGCTCAACCACGGGAGCGACAACTCAACCAGAGTCCACCCAAGGCTCTAGGACATCTTCAACTCTGAAGACTTCAAGAGAACGCATTACCAGGCCCTCTTAAGGGCCCCCATATCAGTAACTAATCTCTATTCAGAGCACCTTAACCGAGTTTGTAACGTCGTACGGCATTTACTTGAAGCCGGGGCGTTTACAAAATTGGCGACCGCGCCAGGATATTGATTATTGTTCTGATTTTTTTGGTATAAATAAAATTGACTTCCTTTTTCATCTATTTGGGATAAATAGATTGACATTTGTGCTTTCTTTACCCTGATCGTGGTTTTCTGGGAAATCTGTTGGGTATATATTCGTGGATTTGTGGGGATAATTATAATACATTGTCATCAAAGGCCAACGGGGCCTCTATTTACCTTTCCTACGTACGAAACGGCACCGTACGTACTCTCAAACTCAACTTCGGATTTTTGGAAACAGTGACTTTTTTGTTCTGCACTTATTCAACTGTGGAAGCTGTTTGTGGGTAAGCGTTTCGTTAAAGTATATTTATATATTTTCATATTGCTTATAAATTTATGCTTTTAAGATCCCGTAAGATTGTTTAAATGTCAGGTCCAATTTTAGATATTGATGTTCCTGTTTGGGATGGAGATAGTGAGCTATTCTTTATGCGCGTAGACTCCGCTTTCTCCCCGTTTCCTGATTATGACAGTCATCAAAAACTGTCGAAGGTTTTTGCTAAACTACCTTCTGAATTGCAGCGACGGATTTATCCTAAGCTTGAGGCCATTAGGAAGCTACCTAATCCCATTTTGGGCCTACAAAACGAGGTAGAATCCTTGCTTGGACCCACGGAAACTGAGCAGATAATAAACAAATATGCGCAGTTAGATATGCCAAATCTTGGCCCCATAGAAATACTGAGGGAATTACGGAAACGTTGGTATAAAACCAACATTTCTGACCATGAGGCTAAGGTTGTTTTTATTAACAATCTTCCCCAAACATTAAAACTCTTTGCCAGACAGCTCCCCAACACTCTCTCTATAGATGACTTATCTGAGAGATGTGAGTTAGAATATAGGGTTTTGGAACCCAAAGTGAATCCATCATCCTTTTCTTCACCCCCGCAAGATGATAGAATCTCCTCTTTAGAGAGAACAGTGGCGAACATGGCCAAAGTTCTAGAAGGATTGGCCATTACCAAATCCGAGATAAATCAAGTGAATGCTCGACCAAAATTCGTTTCCAAGTCAAATTATAATGGTAGGCGGCGATCGAGATCTCCGCAATCCTTTAATAAATATGCTCCAAAGAACTGGTGTTATAACCACCAGAAGTTTTTTATGCTTGCCAAGTTTGTCTTTGTCGTTCCGAAGAATTTCCGAATGAGTGTCAATTTCCACAGCTGACGGAGAGGACAACAGACCGCAGGCACAAGGGTGCATCAGTATCGGGAAACGTCTGGCGCAGGAAGTAGAAGACCGTACTTTCTGCACATCAACGGCATCAACGGCGCTACAGGGAAGAAGCCAACTACAATCCGACATCCCTGTCGACTCTTTTCGTCCACGCCGAATTTTTCACATAGAGAACCAAACAGACAATGCCGGTCGCAATCACCAGCCTACTTGTTTGCATGACCCGGCCAAACAGCCAAACGAACTTCTGCACCTTCTTGATTTCAAAACTGGCGAAGAGTTCATCGTAGACACAGGTGCGGCAGTCTCAGTTCTCAAAGGTGATTCAATGGCCGAGATGTCGCTAGGCGTTCTTCTCGCAACAGCTACAGGCGAGCCCATACCAACTTATGGCTGCCAATACCGCACACTCAACATAGGTCTACGACGTGAATTTTCCCACAACTTCATCATTGCCAAGGTCTCACATAATATAATAGGCCTTGATTTCCTTCTAAAATTTCGGCTCATTGTTGATCTTGCCAATCAAAAGATCATCGACCCCTCCACCGGACTTGAACAAAGCTTTTGGACACTTGCCTCCGAGCGTTTGGAGTTACAGGTCATTCAGCCAACCCCAGTGCATCATTCAGCAGAGATATCAGCAGCTCTTCGAAAATACAAATCGCTTTTCGATCTTAACAAGTCAGAGCTACGAGTCTCCAACACGATGCATCATATCGTCACAGAAGGACAACCTATTGCACTCAAGAAGCGACCACTGGCTCCTGCTAAGCTGAAAGCTGCCCAAGAAGAATTCTCAAGGCTTTTGGAAGAGGGAATCATCAGACCATCGAAAAGTTCATGGGCGTCACCACTGCACTTAGTCTCAAAATCAAACGGATCGTACAGAGCCTGTGGAGACTACCGTAAGCTAAATTCAGTGACAAAATCTGATGCATATCCTATTCCAAATATCAACACTTTACTTGAAAAACTCAACGGCAGCAATTTCTTCTCAGTGATTGACCTCAGACAAGCGTACCATCACATACCGGTAGCACCAGAGGATATCGAGAAAACTGCAGTCATCACTCCATTTGGCCTTTTTGAATATCTTTACATGCCTTTTGGACTCAAGTGTGCTACTCAGACATTTCAAAGATTCATAGACAACATACTTCGCGACGACTCTGCTTATTGTATGTCATATCTAGATGACATTATGGTATTCAGTCCAGATCTAGAATCTCATGCGAAACATCTACGAAATGTCCTCTCACGCTTATCCAACCACGGACTCAAGATCAACTGTGACAAGACGCAGATTGCAGCTTCATCCGTCGACTTCTTAGGGCATCGTATCACGGCCCAAGGTATTCAACCGTTGCCGTCAAAGACGAATTCAATCAAGAATATCAAGTCACCAAGGACTTTGAGCGATTTGCAGAAAATCCTGGGAGTACTAAACTATTATCGCAAGTTCCTTCCAGGCCTTTCAAAACAACTTTATCCTTTGTGCAGGCACCTGCGGAACCGAAAAGGACTTAGCAAGAATTCCATCATTGCTTGGTCATCCGAAGACGAGGAATTACTTCGACTTGCCATCAACTCGTTAGCAAATGCCACAATGCTAACGCATCCAGATTTCGAAAAGCCATTTCTACTCACGACAGATGCTTCTGAATTCGCTATTGGAGCCACTTTGGAACAAGAGATCGACGGAGTTCGGAAGCCTATCAGTTTCTACTCGCGTACTCTCCAACCAGTAGAAACGAGGTACGACACTTTCGGCCGAGAACTTCTCGCCATCCACGACGCAGTGCGCCATTTTATCAGCATCATTGGCAGTAGCAGATTTGTTGTTTTCACAGATCATGCACCACTAGTTAGCGCACTTCGAAACGCAACTTCATCTATCGCCAAGTACCCTGCCAGAGTGGAAAGACAGCTTTCTCGTCTAAGCGAATGGCAATTTGACGTCTTTCACGTCAAGGGCAAACAGAACTTCATTGCAGATGCCCTGTCCAGGCCAGACGTCTCTCTACAACCACCTTCGCCGTCACCATTCACTGTCAACTCCGTGGCACTCAGTGAACCTGCACTAACGCCAACTCTCCTGCGAACTGAACAACGCGGTGACATTCACATTCAAAGATCAATAGCCCGTCACCCAACCAAGTTCATATGCCGTCTGTGGGAAGGCTTACCAATTGTTTACTTCACGGGTACGCAGCCCAACAAGCCAGTTCTGCCGACCAGCCTTCAGAGAAAGGTTTTCGATTCAATTCACTCAATTTCTCACCCAGGAAGCCAAGCGACTGTCCGACTTCTTACAGATCGTTTCTGGGGTCACAGACTTAGGCAGAATGTTAAACGATGGGTCTCAGAGTGTGCTATTTGTCAGAAAAACAAGATCACACGACACACTCGTTCTAAGTTGCAACATTTTCGGTCTACTTCTCGCCTAGCCATCGTCCACATCGACATAGTTCATCTGACAAAGGTTCAAGGTTTCAGCTACCTTCTAACTATGATCGATAGATTTACACGGTGGCCTGCGGCATTACCTCTTGGCACCATTTCTGCAGACGAAGTAACTAACGGTTTTATCTCTGCATGGATATCCAATTATGGTGTTCCCAATGAGGTCATCACGGACAGAGGCACTTGCTTCTCATCTGATCGTTTCAAAACCACCTTGCGGTACATGGGATGCATCTTACGCCAGACGACTGCCTACCATCCCCAAGCTAATGGCATGGTAGAGAGAATGCATAGGGAACTCAAAGCAGCTTTAGCATCCTCGTCCATTAATGGCAACTGGGTCGATGCACTACCTTTAGTTCTGCTTGCCATGCGTTCCCGTACTCGTGAATCCATTAAAACGTCTGCGTCACAACTCTTGTATGGCATGGATCTACGCCTGCCTAGTCAGCTCCCACGTCTACTACCGGCACAAGATGACCCACAAGACGAAGCTACCCGCCTTCGACTTCATTTCGGTAACATGTCCGAACAGCAGCCGAGACACACGCCTCGTCCAGTCTTCGTTCACCCACAGCTCCACAGCTGCAAGAGAGTACTCGTTCGCAACAATAATGCTGTTGCACCACTACAACCAAAGTATCGCGGTCCTTACCCGATTTTACTCAGACAGCCAAAATACTTCATCATTATGCAAGGCGCTACACCGACATCAGTAAGCATAGACAGGTTGAAACCGTTTATCGAACCACCTGATCCTGAGAGCGTTCAACCTTCTACACACGTCTCAGGCTCCGTCTGCCCACAATCTCAATAACCTGCTTTGTATAACGCGTAATTAATTTTTTTTAAAACATTAACATTAACTATAAAATTTTTTAACCTTACGTTATTTTTCGTATTTGTCTCACGTGGCATAACCAGCTGTTCTTAGCTAACAATTGTGTAGCATTTTTGAACAGTTCTTTGGTATTATGCCATCTCTGAGGCAATGTTCGTGTACATAGTTTTATGCAGTTACCTTTGATTTTAATGTATATATTTTTACATTATAATGTATTTCTCACACATGACATTACACTGCCTATTTTGGTATGACCAGCTACTTAGAGCTAACGCTTTCGTGTAGCAACACTAAGTAGTGATCAGCTACATATCATGGTACAGGCCACTTTCAATGCATATCTCAACTTTATCAATTGCACAAAGACCACTCTACAAATGTCATGACCACAACGTCGAGCACTCTAGCTCCTTTGGTCGTATACAAACACATTGACAACGATCCAACCTGCTTAGGTTTTTATCTTAAACCTGGCAAATTCAGAGGCGATTTACCTCGAAATCTTCACGCTGCGGCTCCAAAAACTTACACTGCTCTATTTTGCCTCACGTGCTATGACCGTCCACTAGAGCTAACAATTTGTGTAGCAATTCCTAGTGGTTACCTGGCATCATATCATTGTTGAAGCAACCAACAAGCATATTTAAGCCCAGCACTTATGGTTCATCATATTTTTGCTTAACTTGGTTCGAACTCTGTCATGCATTTCTTATCTAGCCTCGCAGAGAGGAATATTTTTTCTTTTTTCAGAGAGGAAAGTGTTGTAACGACACAAATCAATCGCCGACATATTGCGTAAATTAAATTCAAATTTATTTACGTTGCACCAATGAGAAAAAAGCGAAATTGCCGTTTAACCACGTTTAACCAATAGTGTGCAAGTAGACATATTGCATGCTATTTAAGCACGGTAATTTACCATGCAAGTCAGTTGTGGCATTTGCATTCTACCTGCTTCACGCGTGTGCGTTCTGTCGGCTGTCAATACCTACGCTGGTGATTTGATAGTTTCACCAACAACTAACTACATCCGTGACTCATCTTGTTGCGGGATACCGGAGAGACGAGCCAATTGAGTGCAGGACCTGCAGGACACTATCCACAACTCGATTACAGCTCAACCACGGGAGCGACAACTCAACCAGAGTCCACCCAAGGCTCTAGGACATCTTCAACTCTGAAGACTTCAAGAGAACGCATTACCAGGCCCTCTTAAGGGCCCCCATATCAGTAACTAATCTCTATTCAGAGCACCTTAACCGAGTTTGTAACGTCGTACGGCATTTACTTGAAGCCGGGGCGTTTACATAATTATCATCCACATACTTCAATTGACCTTCACAGTAATATTTCTAGTCCTATTAAAGACCCTCAACAATACGGTTTACTCGGCTGACATTTTGGTAATGGTTTACGATAGTCTATCAGGAACTTTAGAAGTTAAATTTAGTTAAATTTATTATTTTAACGACATATTTCGGAAATCACGAGTCCAAGTGTTAGTTTGTATATTAGGAAGATAAATGCCTATTTATAAACTAAGTTGACTTTGTCCTAGTTTTTTCTAATTAGTTTAATGTTCATTTTATATTTTTCATTTAAATCATTAAGAAATATGTATTTTATTGGCAGCATTGTACTTTATTACTAAATATTTTTCATTTATATGCTTCAATTAATTCTAATTATTTGTTAACCTTACAATTTTATATTCTATGTTGTATGAGCCATTTAGAAGTAATGAGTCATGAAGAAGATTTTAAACAGACTGACAGATTTTGACTCACATACACAAGCA